>CM038678.1:61085174-61236302 GCA_021605205.1 Aegilops longissima | reverse complement strand
GCCCTCCTTCTCCACTTGGGCGTCGTCACCTCCTCCGCGCCCAGATCAGGCGGCCTCCGCCGCCCTTGCCCGTTCGGTCGGATCCCGCCGGCAGGGCCCACCTCCGGCGCCCCAAGTCCCCGTTGCCGCAAGCCGTCCGGCCTCGGATCCGCCAAGATCCGGCAGCCCACGCCGAGCAGCTCCTCTTCCTGGCCGTATCCGCGTCGTCCGCGCCCTCGCCCGCTGCCATCCCCTTCCTGGTGGTCCGCCGTCGCGCCCTTGTTTTGCCCGAGCGAGACGAGCAGCGCAGCCCGATCCGGGTCGTCGCGCGTTGACCACGCTGGTCGCATCGGCCTTGTTGTGTGGCCGCCTCCCCAAGGCCCAGCGCCCTGCAGCCTCCCTCTCCACCAAGCCAGTCGACCTCTTACGCTTCCAGCGGGCCTTGGCCGGGGTGAGCAAGACCCTCCCCTCTCCTGTGCACTTTGGGCCACAGATTCGGCCCGTAGGTTTTTTTCCTGCGCTGCGAATTTGTCTATTTATCCAGTATTTACAGTTTTGCAGAAAACCCCCTTATGTTCATGCATCAATAATTAATTAACCATGCATCGGATTAAAACAAATTATATATGTAAAGTGCATAGAATTTCATCTAGTTTCATAATATGCCATTTTCATCCCATGTTAAAATGTTTAAGATGTTGTTTGTTTAAATTTGCCTAAATGCATGCTAAAATGATTTATTTCATAACTAAATAACCGTAGCTCGGATTTTAATAAAATTTATATGTAAATGGGGTGGAAAAATGCCTAGTTTAACATGGTGCACTTTATTTTGCTGTTTAACAACACTAAAATTGTGTTTAGGTCAGAGCAGTACCAAATCTAAAATATGCACATGGGGATTTTCCGGAATTGTTGTTTGTTGTTCCGGCCTCATTTAAATTTGCCTAAATAGATAGTTTTCTTATGCTTCACCCCTTGCCATGTTTAACAACATTTAATATTGTTGGGTGCATAAACGAGATCAAACTAAATAATTGCATGTGGTGTTTTTTCAATATGCAACTCGTTGCATATTGAGCTCCACTTAATTGGTAGTATTGTTTGTTGCACTTTGCCATGACATGCCTCATTAAACCGGACATGCATCATACTTGATTGTGCATCATGCCATGTTTATGCTTGTGCATTTATCATGTTGTTTGTTTCTTTCCGGTGTTGCTTCTCGGTTCCGGTAATGTTGCGATTGTGAGGATTCGTTCGACTACTCCCGTTCATCTTCTTCATGGACTCGTTCTTCTTCCTTGCGGGATTTCAGGCAAGATGACCGTCACCTTGGATCTCATTACTATCATTGCTATGCTAGTTGCTTCGTTCTATCGCTTTGCTGCGCTACCTATCATTTGCTCTTCAAGCCATCCCAATTTGCCATGTCAGCCTCTAACCTTTGTCACCCTTCCTAGCAAACCGTTGTTTGGCTATGTTACCGCTTTGCTCAGCCCCTCTTATAGCGTTGTTAGTTGCAGGTGAAGATGAAGGTTGTTCCTTGTTGGAACATGGAGATGTTTTTCCTTGTTGGAACATGTTTACTTGTTGGGATATCACAATATATCTTATTTAATTAATGCATCTATATACTTGGTAAAGGGTGGAAGGCTCGGCCTTATGCCGGTGTTTTGTTCCACTCTTGCCGCCTAGTTTCCGTCATATCGGTATTATGTTCCCGGATTTTGCGTTCCTAACGCGGTCGGGTGATTTATGGGACCCCTTGACAGTTCACTTTGAATAAGACTCCTCCAAAGAAGGCCCAACCTTGGTTTTACCATTTGCCTCACCACCACCTATACCCTTCCCTTGGGTCGGCCAACCCAAGGGTCATCTTTATTTTACCCCCCCACCCCGGGCGGTGCTTCTCTAAGTCTGGCCTGAACCAGCTACTGCATGGGCCCCTCGGAGAAACTCGAGGTTTGGTTTTACTCGTAGCTAGTCTCATCCGTGTTGCCACGAGAACGAGATATGTGCAGCTCCTATCGGGATTGTCGGCGCATCAGGCGACTTTGCTGGTCTTGTTTTATTCTTTGTCGAAATGTCTTGTAGCCGGATTCCGAGACTGATCGGGTCTTCCCGGGAGAAGGAATATCCTTCGTTGATCGCGAGAGCTTATCATGGGCTAAGTTGGGACACCCTGCAGGTATAAACTTTCGAGAGCCGTGCCCGCGGTTATGTGGCAGATGGGAATTTGTTAATATCCGGTTGTAGTAAACTTGAAGCAAACTCTTCTAAAATACACCAACCGTAATGCGAATCGTGAGTGTCTCTTTTCGGGTTGATCGAGAGGAGAACACGGTTTCGGTTACGTCGGCGTAAGTAGGAGTTCAGGATCACTTCTTGATCATTACTAGTTGACGACCGTTCCTTTGTTTCTCTTCTCGCTCTCATTTCCGTATGTTAGCCACCATATATGCTTAGTCGCTGCTGCAACCTCACCACTTTACCTCTTCCTTTCCCATTAAGCTTTGCTAGTCTTGATACCCATGGTAATGGGATTCTTTGAGTCCTCGTGGCTCACAGATTACTACACCACCGATTGCGTGTACAGGTTATGCGATGATCACGACGCGAGAGCGATGTTTATTTGTGTTGGAGTTCTTCATCGCTTCTTCGATCGGGGATAGGTTCGGTCGGCAGCCTGGGCTAGCAGGGTGGATATTGTTTGAGTTTCTTTTTATGTTTCATCCGTAGTCGGATGTTGATCTTGTATATGATGTGATGTTGTATTCGTGTGGCATTGTGTGCCTTATGTATGTATCCCCATCTATTATGTAATGTTGATGTAATGATATCCACCTTGCAAAAGCGTCTTCAAGATGCGCTTCTATCCTTGGTGGGACCTTCGAGTTCCTTTAGGATAGGGTCGCATCTTGGGCGTGACAAGTTGGTATCAGAGCCTCGACCGACCTTAGGAGCCCCCTTGTTTGTTGGCCGTTGTTGTGTCTAGAAGAAAACTATTTTGAGTCTTAGGATTATATATATCGGAGAGTAGGATTCTTTTTACTCCTCGGTCCCTTCGCTCTGGTGAGGCCTCTGGCGTAGATGTTTTGTCTTTCCTCTCCTCAAATTTCACGAATTTTTTTTAGGATCACGCGGGTATCTTGGAATCGTTCGATGGTTTTGTGACGAGAACATTGTTCTTGGTGCCTCGACATTTAGGGGTTGTGGCGGTGTCCGGGAGTTGAGCTCCGAGGTGTTGTCGTCACAATTTTATCGTTGCAGTTCTGGAATACCTGAGTTTTACCGACATCGAAATCTCTTTTGTGCAGTTGTTGGTGAGATAACCCCGATAACCCAGTACTGGGGCGAGCTCGGGAGTATTGCCATAGCTTGTATAACGGATGCTTTTCGAAGGTTGAGGTACACGATTTCCGAAGTTTTCTTGGTTATGTGTTGACGGATGGATACAGCTGGATCTAGGTATTGTTAGTTTGGGTGATATATTTTGTGTCCCCTATATCCCCAACACCAGATTGCATAACCAGAAAGTTTCGGGAGTTTATAGGTGGGAATTCAAGTAGCTCCTAGAATATCTTTCCGACAGATGCATGATATGGGATTGGGTAAATCTCTATCATATGTATTTGTTCCGGCTTATTCTGCAAGCCAAATCCTTTGTTTTGTTTTGTTTTGTTTTGTGGTATTCGAGTTGCTTGATGTCAAGTGTTGATCCATACCTTCCTAAACGGTGTTCTCATATTGCTATGTGAATACTAATCCTTCTTGATCATCGAGGTCTTCATGTTAATTCTTTTCCCAACCGACGTGCTTCTCTTTAAGTGGATCCGATCATTTCAACGTCCGCAAGATAAATTCTAAGTTTTTCTCAATGGTGTCCGTTTCATCCGTCCCCAAGTTGCCTTTGTTTTCCCGCCCTCCCACCCCTTTCTTCAAGGACTCAGATTTCTTAATCACGTATCCTTTTATTTGTGAAGTCTCTTCATTCTTTTCTTTCAATGTTCTTATCCGGTGATTCCCATGAAGATGCTCAACAGTTTCAAGCTCATCATCCTTCATCGTTGTTTCTTCTCCGGTGGATTTAAATCAAGCTTTCAGTGTTGATCATATTCTTTTCCTCGTTTCAAATGTTTCTCCACGTCGGTGCACCTCTTAATTGTTCACCTCCTCTATTCTTGTCCGAGTGCTCAAGATATCTCGGAAGAATCATGTTTCCTTTCTCAATCCGTTCGAGTTACTTCAAGTTTTTCTCTCATTCAAGCTATTTAATTCTACCGTGCAATCTTTATTTCAAGCAATCGCTCAACGGTGTTTTCTTTTGAGTGGGCCCTAACCCACGTGTCTTTTCCAGGATCTTACGACTCTTCTAATTCTCCTGGAGTTATTCTCAAATTCATTGCAAAGTTTGACGTAAGAATGAATTTTCATCAGTCACATGCCTTCTCATAGGCCGCTTTCAAAAAAATTTCATCTCTGGATCAACGTTTCCTCTTTTAATCCTTCTGGAGTTTCTCAACAATTTGGTGGTGTTTCTCCTCGTCATTCTCAGCATTTGAAGAGCGAAGAAGAGTTTCTCTTAAATCTTGCTTCATTCACTTCAAGATTCATGGTTCTAGTTTGATGCCGTCCTCTCATAATTGTTTTCGATTGTGGGAATTCTTTTCACCCATCCGGAGCATTTCATGAGTTGTTTCCATTTCTTTCCTCCGAAGGCCATCATGTCATAATTCCTCATTCTCTGCTTTCAGCTCTCGTTCTCCAAATCTTACCGCTGAATCGTTCAAATATCCTCTAATCAGTTCATGATTTCTTCATTCTCATGTATCTAAATCCCTTCAAGTATCTTCATTCGTTTTCCCATTTTTCCCGGTGATTTGTGCCTTTGCTACGTTCATTTCCAATTCTTATGGTGGTTCGTTCAAGATTTCACTTCCTTCGTATCATATTAATTCATTCGTTGTTTCCAAATCCCACCGGTGGTTCCATCAATACCTTCTCAAGTTTGCGCTATATCTCTCTTAATCCTTTCTATGGGAATTAGTAGTATGCCAAATCCATTGCTTGTCATCAATGTAAATTGGTGAAGGATACGCATAACGTAATTCTTATTTTTGTTTCATCCAAGTGATCTAGTTTCTTCTTTCCAGAGTTATTCATCATGTCACATTTCTCGGTTCGAGATGCTCCATCTTTTCTTTTCCGGAGTCCCAAGTTTTCGGCATTATCTCGCGAAGCTCCTTCTAAATCATCGCAAGGCTTCACCCTGTGTTTTCAACTTCTCTTTCTTTTTATCATCCTTTTATTACCGGAGTTCTTCGTGGAGGTTCTACATGGTGATTCGTCAAGAATTCTTTTCATTCTTTAATTCTTCTTCAAGATTTCTCTTGAAGTTATGACCCGCCAAGCTTTACTCTAAAGTTATGACCCTCTGTTTTGGTGCAGAATGCCGCGTGATTGCAGTGCAGTCTGTTGGTGTTTGTGGCTTTTTTGTGTGTCATCGAATGTATCTGGTTGCGATATGATGAATTTTTTGTAAAAAATATTTGTTGATAAGTTCATTTCAAAAAGCATTAAAATGGGTCACTTTTCAAGAGAAAAAAAATGGATGGATGCAGCCCACTTCGAGGAGTCTTGTGGTTCACTACATTTAGCAAAAAACACGGTGGTGGATAAAAAAACAGGGTGGTTCACTCGCCTTGTCCTAGCGGTTCACTCGCCTCGTCCTAGAAGTGCGGAAGAATTTCTAAAACTAAAAAGAAAACAAAAAATGTGTGTGTTTCATTTTGTAGTACGTTTGGTCCTCAGATGTGGTTCACTTTTGAGAGTGATGCTGTTCACTTGCCCCCAACATGAAAATGCAAAAAAATAGTGAAACAACATGATGGTAATGCCGTTCACTTTGATTATGTCGCAGCTCACTTGCCCTTGTCTTTGCGGTCCACTCTCCTTCATAAAAGAAAGTTGCAAAAAAGACAACAAAAACGAAAACTTGTATGGGAAATTTACGTTGCACAAAAAAGAAATCATGCAGTGCACTTGTCGGTCTGATGCAGTGCGGTTTTCGGTATGAAGCTGTGCGTTTTTCTGTCCGATGCAGTTCCCTTCATCGATTTTGGGTCCGTGAAAGACAGAGTGTCCGCATTTCCATAAAATCAAAACTAATCTTAAACCGTAAAGAATTAGAGAGAGTGTTCTATATGAAAAAGTTGCGCCTCGTCGAAACCTTTACAACGGCGTACCGTTTGAATCATTCCGAGCAGCGGTTTGTAAAAAATTCGCGAAAAACAGCAGCTGCCACTCGTCGTCCGCCACACAATTTTCAAAATTAACTTAAAACCGTAAGAAACCTCAAAAACATTTAAACATACGGATGTTGCGCCTCGTCCATAGATTTTCAACGATATATTACACGCCTCATTTCGACAAACGGTTAAAAAACTAGAGCAAAAACAGTACCGGAAATTTGAAAAATTTTGAAAAACAGAATTCCGTGATTTAGTAAATTTGAAACTGCTCTTAAACCGTAAGGAATTAGAGAAAAACTTATATATGAGAAAGATGCGCCTCGACGATATCTATCCAACGGCGTATTGTTTTCTTCATTCCGACAAGCGGCTTAGAAGAAATCGCGAAAAAACGCTCGCTGCCACTCGTCATGGGCCGCACCATTTTCAAAACTGCTCTTAAACCGTGTGGAATCTCGAAAAGTGCTCAACATGTCAAAATTGCGCTTAATCCATAGCTTTTCAACGGTATATTACACGCCTCATTCCGACAAACGGTTAAAAAATTAGAGCAAAAAACAGTACCAAAAAAATAACGCGTGCTGTTTTTTCCGACGAGAAGTTCACTCGTGTGAGTACTGCAGCACACTTGGTTCAAAGAATGACGTGCACTTGCGTTCAGCGTGCAGTGCGGAAGTGGTGTGCAGAATAGTTATTCTGCTAATATTAGCAGAATAGACCGTCTATATATATATATATATATATATATATATATATATATATATATATATATATATATATATATATATATATATATATATATATACCCAAAATAGTTACAACACGAAGGAACAAGATATCCAAAAGGAATTCATACATATACCAATAAGATATTTGCTTGGAAGCATAGCACATGGCTAGATATGGTCTTATAGTATATAAATGAATTCCTACCACACACCCATCAACGACATCACAACTAGCAACATGAGATCATCGTTGAGATGCTTTGAGAAAGGAAACAAGTATCACAAGATGGAATGAAAAACATGCTAAGATGCAACCTACACAAGGTTGAATGCTAGAAAAGAATGCATGAAAAGATACTTGTTACCGAGATATCATTGGAAGGATGTAGTAGATACCAATTAAAGGTAGGTAGTAGTTCATTGATCATCCTAGCTTGACTCCAATTAGCACATGATGACACCCTCTTCCTTGTGAGTGAGCCGAGCATCCAATGCATCTCCAATTGTTCCTAGAACAACAACACAAACAAAATGGTACCCAAACTCATTGGGACCAAAGAGTTAGAGAACCAACAATACATAGGGCAACCTCCACATAAATATGTGCATATAGATATGAAAATGAATTTCATGCACATCTCATCCAATTTGAGACTTGGTGGAGTTTCCCCTATATATTGGGTCCAAGAAAGAAAGCATGCTAAAAATACTACATCAAATTAATATGCATGCTCAAGACTTTCAAGAACCGATACCAGATGACAAAGAAAAACCAAGTGAAGAAAATATACCAAATGAATAAATCATCACTTGGAGGATATCCATAAAAGATACATCGAGGAATGAGATATCGGTTGATACACACTAAAAAAATATCAAACTCCCAAAAGAGAGGATAGTTCCAAACAAACCAAGCTCTCTACGAAGTTTCATGATGGCACAAAGTACCAAAAAGAAAACGGCTTGCCTTCCACCAACACACACTTGATAAGGATCGCAAGATGAGTGCCTTATAGAAAATAAGATAGCTCCCCCAAGACTAGTTCATTATAGAGAATTTGCATTTGAATACAAAATGCACAAGGTGGGATCACCACTTTCACTATATCTAGAAAACACTAGACAAGATCAAGAAATTAACAAGATCCACAAGTGGTATGGAAGACAAAGGGAGTTGATACAATCCTGGGCAAGAGATAAGGCAAATAAAAGCAAAGGCCAATGTGGAGATGATCAATAATTTCTACCACACATAAGTGAATACCAATTGTCAATAGACAAGTAGTATTTGGAAATGATTCCCGTTGGTAGATAGCAAGGATATCCAACATCATCTTCACACCGAACACAAGCAAAGTGCAACTTGTAGAGCTAACATGCCACCTAAGAACAAGATAATTTACAATATCAATTCTAGGTGACAATATCTCAAATGTACATATTTTCTGGGCTTGTAATATGCACATAGCATATTACTCCCCCATAATGTGATACCAATAAAAACTTAACAAGAGGCAATAAGAGAATCCAACAAGAGATAATTAATGGACTATTTAGAATTTGAATTTCTTATGAGAAGACATACCACATAGCGACTAGATAATCTTGAAATATCAATACTAGATGGTATTACTCATGTACACACATTTATAGGATAGTGAGGTGCACAAATCACATCACTCCCCCATAATGGGATATTCCATTAATCTCTCACAAGAAGCAACTAAGATATAAACAAGATGCATAAAGGCTCAACGTACGACACACATGTACATGAAGTGCAAACCAACATGCATAAACTTGATTACTCAAGATAAGCAATTTGGAGACACAACACATACAAACACATGCAAGGAACAAAACCAAAACATGCAAAGGGGCAAGTAACTTTCAATGTAAACAATTTAAGTACAAGTTACCGCAAGGAGGCACATTGGATATAAGATAGAAAGTTGATAACCCAAATGACTTGGCTTGAGACAATAAGAATGATGAAGTCCCCTTAATTCTTCATAATGTAGCCAAGTCTCCAATGACCTCCAACAACACCTATTGATCAAGTATGAGCTAGTTGGTCCCCAACCAAGTTGGGTCCTAAGAGGTTAGTCACAATAGGCTTGGCTACCCAAATGGTTCTTTTCTTGACACCACTTTGAGTACCAACAAATTTGGCAAACACATTGCCAACCTTATCCTTCCCAAGAGAATAGATATCATCAATTAGAATAGGGTTGGATAAGGTACCATTAGTGCATGAAGAAGTGACGTGACCTTTTTCACGACATAGGTAGCAACGTCTACTCTTCACTTTCTTCTCACTTGATTTCTCAACTTGAGAAGCATTAGCTTGAGTCTTCTTGGGAAGAGGCCTTTCTTCAACTTGAGGTTGAGAATGAGAGTGAACTTGTGGCCGCTTCCCTTGTTGCTTGTCACTAATGGCCTTCTTCTTCAAAGGGCAAGATCTAACATGATGCCCTTCAATTTTGCACTTGAAGCAAATGATCTTGGCCAAATTCTTGACTTGTTTTTGGCCCTTCTTCTTGTTGTTCTTAGACTTCTTCTTCTTATTGGAGTTGAATCCAAGCCCACCTTTGTCATTGGGGGATTTTTGCATGCTCAAGATGTTGTTGAGTGTAAATTTCCCTTCATGACACTTTTCCAAGTCTTTCTTCAAAGAAGTGACTTGGGCCTTGAGCTCTTTGATTTCCTCTACATGGTTAGTCTCAACACAAGTACTAGAGGAAGTATAAGCTTCATCGTTAGAGCAACAAGGCAAGGAAAGAAATTCATCACAAGATGTACCAACATTGTGAGTAGATGAATTACAAGGACTAGCACATGGCAATATAGCATTTTGACTAGAAGTAGTGCTAGTATCCACATGAGGCTCACTAGATGTTACCTTACCAATCATGGCCTCATGAGCTATCTTTAGCACATTATGGGATACTAGAAGATCATCATGAGAGCTTGAGAGCTTTTCATGGCTTTCTTCCAATTTCTCATAATTGCTAGATAGCAACTCAAGTTGAGCCCGAAGCTCAACATTCTCCTTCAAAATGGATGCTTCACAAGTAATAGAGTTAGTAGCACAAGCATCATCAATAATAGCAAGAGGAGAAGGCAACTTTACAAGCTCTTCTGAATATGAAGCTTTAAGTTGTGCATGAGACTCGGTGAGTTTGATGAGCTCACCCTTGATGACCCTTGAGCCATTTTCGAGGTGCTCAAAATCCTCAAGGAGTCTAGCATGAGAAACTTCAAGCTTAGCATTTTTAGTTTCGAAAACATTGGCCACCTCAAGAGTTCTATCATGAGATTCCTTCACTCTAGATAATTCTAGTGCAAAAGTATCCTCAAGAGTTTCCTTGGTGGTTTGTTCAAGTTCAAGAGCCCAAGAGAGGTCCGCAATTTCATTAGCGTAATCACGCTCATGACCTTCCATTTTATCAATGGTGACCTCAAGCTCCTCAAGACGAGATTCCAACTCATCAATATATTTCTTGCCCTCAATAGTAATAGACATGATTTCCATGAAGTTGGAACGAGCAACTTTATTCTTAAGAAGAGCTTTAAAAATCATTTCCCCCTTAATTTTTAAGGAGGCAACATCATCATTCTCTTCATCATAATCAACATCATCATCACTCTTGCCATCATCAATATCATCACAAGATATATTGGGATTCAAAGTAGGAGATACCTTTGAAGCCTTGGCCATAAGGCAAAATGCAATAGATGATGATGTTGGATCCCTTGAAGCACCATCCAAGACCACATCTTGTTCCATGGAGTGTTGGGTTTCCTCTACATTGTTAGCACAACAACTCGAGGAAATACATGCATTTTTATCATGGCAAAAAGATATAGAAGGCATATCATCATGAGATAAAGTCAAGCAATTTCTACATGATATGCAAGGACTATCAACACAAGCATGTGAAACATTTGGCTTGCTCGAAGTGCTAAAGTCCAAAGATGAAGCATTGCAATAAGAAAGTGATGAAGGATTATCAATAATAAGCCCACTATCATCATTGCAATGAACACCACTACTCACCATGTCATTACCTTGTAGCAAACCACATGTAGGTGAAGTAGAAGAAGTTGAGAACGCAACACGACTGGAGGTGGAGGGAGAACAATCATCCTTACAAATCTTGGACACACCATATTTATCTTGAAGCTTTGTCCACAACTCATGAGCATCCCGGAACGACATGAGTTGAAATATAACTACATTGCTCAAAGCATCGAAAAGCACATTAGAAGCTTGAGCATTGTGATAAGAGTTTTTCTCATCCTCTAAAGATAATCTTTGGGATCCTTTGGAGGAGAAAAGCCCATATCTACAATTCACTCTAAATTTGGGTCCATGACCCTAAAGAGATTAAGCATGCGAATTACCCAAACATCAAAATTTGTTCCATTGAAACTAAGAGTGTCAGAGAATCCTAAACCCCTAGTAGACATCCTTACTCTGTAGGCAGTTAAGCCCTATAAAGAGAGACGAGGCTCTGATACCAATTGAAAGATCGAGGATGTCGCCTAGAGGGGGGGTGAATAGGCGCTTTAAAATAATTACGGTTTAGGCTTGAACAAATGCGGAATAAACCTAGCGGTTAATTTGTCAAGCACAAAACCTAAAACAACTAGGCTTACCTATGTGCACCGACAACTTATGCTAAAGAAGATAAACTACTAGGTGATAGCATGATATATGACAAGAAACAATATGGCTATCATAGAGTAAAGTGCATAAGTAAAGGGCTCGGGTAAGAGATAACCGAGGCACGCGGAGACGACGATGTATCCTGAAGTTCACACCCTTGCGGATGCTAATCTCTGTTTGGAGCGGTGTGGAGGCACGATGCTCCCCAAGAAGCCACTAGGGCCACCGTAATCTCCTCACGCCCCCGCACAATGCAAGATGTCGTGATTCCACTAAGGGACCCTTGAGGGCGGTCACCGAACACGTACAAATGGCAACCCTTGGGGATGGTCACCGAACCCGTACACTTTGGCAACCCTTGAGGGCGGTCACCGGTACCCGTCAAATTGCTCGGGGCGATCTCCACAACCTAATTGGAGATCCCGACGCTTGCCCGGAGCTTTACACCACAATGATTGAGCTCCGAACACTACCAACCGTCTAGGGCGCCCAAGCTCCCAAGAGGAACAAGCTCAAGGGCACCAAGCACCCAAGAGTAATAAGCTTCTCAACTTGTAACTTCCACGTATCACTGTCGAGAACTCAAATCGATGCACCAAATGCAATGGCTAGGGCACACGGAGTGCCCAAGTCCTTCTCTCTCAAATCCCATCAAGCAACTAATGCTAGGGAAGAAAATGAGAGGAAGAACAAGAAGGAGAACACCAAGAACTCCAAGATCTAGATCCAAGGGTTCCCCTCACATAGAGGAGAAAGTGATTGGTGGAAATGTGGATCTAGATCTCCTCTCTTTTCCCTCAAAACTAGCAATAATCCATGGAGGGATTGAGAGTTAGCAAGCTCAAGAAGGTCAACAATGGGGAAGAACACGAGCTCAAAGGATAAGGTTCAATGGGGAAGAAGACCCTTTTATAGGTGGGGAAAAATCCAACCGTTATGCTCACAGCCCGCACCGAGCGGTAATACCGCTTGACATCACGGTACTACCGCTTAGGGGTAGCGGTACTATGCTAAGGGTAGCGGTACTACTGCTTGCGAGCGGTACTAAAAAATTACATCTGTGCCTACCACCGCTGGACTTGTGACGAGTTTTTGGTCCCGAGCGGAAGTAGCCACGGAAGTAGCCGAGGTAGTACTGCTCCAAGCGGTAGTACCGCTCCCAAGAGCGGTAGTACCGCTCCCAAGGGCGGTAGTAAAAATTACTTCGCTCCTACCCGCGGTAGTACCGCTGCAGCCTTTTCGAACACCAAAACTACCACAACTTCTGCATTCAGACTCCGAATTCGACGAAACCAAGTTTGTTGGAAAGCTAGCGACAAGGGCTAACACAATCTTGATAGAAATAACAATAATAAGCAAATGATAAAAGGCCCAAAAGAAAATGGTGAGAACCCTTCCTCGGATAGGACCGGTAAAACCTCCAACACCGAAAACATCATAGAAGACGCATGCAAACTCTGTTTTCGATGAACTCAAGCTTGTCATCAAGATGACCATAAGCTCTAAGACTCACAAAGAGAACCAAACAAGAACCAAGAAACATGATGCAAGGATGCAATGGTTTGAGCTCTCGGCTAACGATACGATCAAGCTACTCACTTGAGAGCCCCCCTTGATAGTACGGCTATCGATCCTATAACCCGGTCTCCCAACTACCACCATGAGACCGGTAAAATAGAAAACCTATCAAGGGCAAACCTTTGCCTTGCACATGATCCACTTGAGCTAGATGATGACGATCTTGTCCTCCGCAAGATGGACCACCTTTCTTGATTGTGTTGGGTCGATGGAGACTAGATGATTGCTCCCCCATACTCCACTATGGGTGAGCCACTCTTCGACACATCTTCACAAGTCCATTGACACCACAATGGATGGCAAGCTTCAAGCACTTGAACTCTTCGTGATGCTACACTTGAACTTGCACATGAAAATCTTGATGACGATCACTACTTGATGTCATCCTTTCCATGGGTTGTATGATATCTTCCTCTTGACGTAGGCCCATGGACATGTACCTGACCCCACATAGAACTCTCACATAGACCATGGGTTAGTACACAAAGTGCAATGGACAATGCTTACCATACCATGGGATCACTTGATCCCTCTCGGTACATCTTTTACGCTTTGTGAGTTGATCAACTTGATTCACTCTTGACTTAGTCTTGATCAACCTTGAATCTTTCCAACTCTCTTAGTTTAGATGATGTCTTGAAGGTAAACATGAATGATCACACAATCTTCTTCTTCAAGACATGCTTGCAATAAGCTCAACACTCACATGACCAATCTTTGGATAATTCCTTAATAGCACCTTGGTCAACCCAAAAACTCCTTGAAACCAACACATGGACTTCAAGAAATGCCTATAGAAAAATCCTTCAAATATAACTCAATGCAATCATTAGTCCATAGAGAATGTCATCAATTACCAAAACCACACATGGGGGCACCGCACGTCCTTTCAGCTGGAAAAAGGGAGTTGGTAGCTTCCCTTCCACAGCTTTTTTCCGCCTCACCTATCACCATATATTTCCTCTGGTTTATTTTCGCATCACCACCCACCACCCTCCCTCCCATTAAAAACCAAATTCCATTAAATACGGAGATCTTGTTTCGTGCTTGCTTTGGTAAGTTCTGATTCAATTCAATCACGTATATAATAAGTAATTAAGAATTCAGATATCGCACCATATATGTGAGATCACCTCCCTAAAAGACAGACATAAGATTTTTTTTTATAACCTTTCAAAACAAAATCTGATTTTCCTCAATAACAAATCGCTAATCCGGTGCACATATTAAATGACAATCATAACTTTCCTAATATAACAATAAATAACATTTTTTTTCTTATCTGGTGGAGGAGTTCAAGATGGGTGTATGCATCTGTGTGCCCTTGCGTAGGGGCGTTGTATGCGACACCATGAAGGACGCCGTGGTCGGGCCTGACCCTGGCTCAATGCTCAAGAATGGCAGGACGTGGAGCACGGCGTCGAGGACGGCTGCGGAGGCAGGCAGGCCGTCGGGCCACCACGTATAGACGTTCATGGATGCGGTCATATTATATTTTTGCCAGTCATACATAGAGTCAGACATGCTACATTCTCAAATCAAGTGTGTCCATTTAAATGTCGAGAAATTCCTTAAGAAAATTTGTTCTACAATACTCGGCAGGCCTTGAAGAAATGAATCCACTACAAAAGTGGCTTTGCCACCAAGACTTAGTCGAACATGACAAGAGACGCTTCTAAAATAAAATTTTAGGTTAAGCTTTTACAATAAGCTGGGACGGGCAGCTTATTTCTACAGCCAGCCATAAGCCCCAAGAGAACGGGCCCTAATTCTAAGACTTGTAATTTAGCAGCTATGAAGAGAAAAGCACCGCCAAACACCATAAAGATGAATTCCTTTTTTTAAGAATGTTGCTTTGAGTTCTCAAAGTAAAATGGGAGATGATTAGCAGCTAAGATCTATTTTGATCAACTTACTACATGTTTTTATCTTATTAGCAATCACAGAGGTAAATTTAAGCTAGTACAATTATTGTTTTAAGAAAAAGTTTATACAAATTTAATGGCGTTTTCATAACGTGAACCCATGCCCAAATCCTGCAGCACTTGGAAGCTCGTATGGAAGAGCTTGGCTACGCCAGGAGTGAAGTTCTTCCATTGACTCATCGGTTTGGATCTCTGTTGGATGAAGGCACAGCACTTCCACTTGTAGATAGAGAAAAATTGAAGGAGAATAAATGAAAAAAGACAACCAAGTTGATGCGCAAAGAGCTTGCCTCCAAGCGAAAATTGAAGGAGAATAAATGAAAAAAGACAACCAAGTTGATGCGCAAAGAGCTTGCCTCCGTGACGCTTGGAAGCACCGAAATGACTGCATCTGCAACTGTTGAATCAAATATGAGGCCAGGCTATGGGCTAGGGCTGGGGCCACCGGGGTAGAGCTGTTCTAGTGACGACCTGGGATTTGCATTAGTCTTTGTTCCCTGTTTGTAACCTACTCCGTCCCAAAATGTAAATTCTTAACATCCAATAAAATTTACTCCCCCAAGTTAGTATAAAATTAAGTCATTTATTTTAGGACGGAGGGAAGTTAGTACAAAATTGATTCATTTATTTTAGAACGGAGGGAGTATATACTATGGGAACACAGGGACTTCCTCTTAAGAGGAATGTAACCAAACTCTCTTGTCAATGTGGTTTTTCTTGAAAAAAGAACGAATTTCATGCATCAACTAATAAATCATTGTTTGGGAACCAAGCCCTTCAAAACCAAACTAAGATAGTAAAATAGACCAAAGTGGTAGGCGGATCAAAAAATCCACGCCGGCTTGTGGCGGGATTAATTTCTTCTCCTACTCCCTCTGCAAAGAGGAGGAGAGTAGTATATAAGGGCGTGTTTGGTTGATTGCATGAGGCCCAAGCAAGCCCGCGCAGGAAGGGAACGAGGTGTTTGGTTGCCTGGTTTTATTATTGGGCCTGCATCGCACGCTTCTTAAAACACCTCTGGGCTTGGCTCGCTAGCAACGCAGGAATCGGCAGTTTCTCTCGAGCCAGGCCGAGCGGAAGCCCAGCAAGCGGGCCCCTGCATGAGAAACAGGAGGGATGCGAGCTGTTTACGTGGTGTCTTCTTCAACCTCCAGTAAGCTCCTCCCTTATCTCCTCTTTCCATGCCCCTCTGATCTACATAACATTGCTTCGATTCGAGATAAGCTCTACACAAAAAAGATGCACCTCGATGCTACGGTTCCATTCAGGCGATTGGTTCGTAGTTTTGTCGGCCTTAAGTTTTTAATCTTGTGTTCCCTTTTGGAGCTATTCTGGACAAATTTTGTCAGATTCGTCGCGCACGATCGATCATTCAAAATTTCCTTTGACCAGCGCCTAACCTCGCAGTTCCTCATAGCATTCGTGTTGTAAGTTTTTGGTTTCGACGATCGTAACCTCATCTCTTTTTGGACAACAGTCTACTGCACTGACGCCGCCATGTCGAGCTCCTCTGTCCTCTGCTTAGAGCCCTCCTATTCGCCCCTCTCGATGCCGAACCCCTTCCCACTGATCTCCTTGCCCGTGTGCTCCTACACTAGAGTCGTTTCCGGCGTCGCTCATCTCGGCCTACTCTCTGTCGACCTCCTACTGCACTGACGCTGCAATGGCGCGCACACTGCTTTTTTGTCTCCTCTGCCTCCACGCACACTGCAGTTCGCCGCGCCGCCGATGGGGTCGATCATCTTGGCCTCCTCTCTCTCGCCCTACTACACTAGAGTCATTTTCGACATCGATCATCTCGGCCTCCTCTCTCATCCACAGCACTGACGATACCATGGCGCGAGCACTACATTCTCCTCCTCTATCGACTGTCTTTGCGCGAGCACCGCAACTAGTTCGTCGACGGTGTCGCTCGCCGTGCCTCCGGCGGGGTCGCTCGTCGACGACTCCATGCTCGTCATGTCGGACACGGCGCCACAACCACTATCCACCGCAGTCGCCATGGTCCAGCGCACACTGCATTTCTTCTCCCCCTCCCTCTGCTAGCTCTTAACCCTGTGTGCTAAGTGCAAGTGCTAGCTCTTAATCACACCCCATGCGGGTAACCAAACACCATGTTCATGTGCCACTTGGGCTAATGCACGCAACCAAACAAAGTGCACTTGCGTATTACCTAATGCAGTGACCCTCGATGCAGGCAACCAAACAACTTGCAGATGACGCATTTGGGGCTGTTTTTGCTCAACCAGGCTGGGTTGAAAAGTGTATGCAATGCGACTACGGTTCAAAACTTGAACCAAACACGCCCTAAGCTTAGAACGATGCAGCAGGTTGGAGAGTCAAAAACACTCACTAGTCTGGAGTAGGCGCTAACAAGAACATATCTTTCTGTTGGCAACCAACCAACACTAGTACTTACTAGCACAATTCTAACAGGGAACGGCCACTTGGGCGAAGCATACCAAGGTCGGCTGCCTTTCAGAAGATGTGATTCAGGCCATTGATCACCATGACAAACAATATGGGAGATATGGGGTCGCCCTGGCACAGCCCCTTGCGATGGAGGATGGGAGGTCCCGGTGTGCCATTGATGAGGATGCGTATACTAGCCGTGGATATGAGAATGCAGATCTAGTTTGTCCAATGTTGCTTGAAGCCTAAGTGTTGCATGACCTCAAGAAGGAAGGGCCATGACACGGAGCCGAATGCCCTCGCAATGTCGAGCTTCAGGAGCATCCTCGGCTTGTGTAGATTGTCAAGTTGCCTCGACATCTGCTGGACCAACATGAAGTTGTCATGTATGCTCCGGCCGGCGTTGAACGCGCTCTAGTTAGTGGAGATCACCTTGTTGAGGCGTGGGGCGAGCCGGAGCAAAAGGACTTTGGCGAAGACCTTGGCGATCAGGTGGATGAGGCTGATCGGGTGGTAGGCGCGCCCAACTCCCCCAAGCTACACGCGCTCAGCGGATGTGTGAGCTGATATGCAAGCACGTGTTTTTTGCCATGTGACGCTATTGTAGGCCCATATACAGTCAACCATCAAAACAAACCCTCATAACCGAGCCCACAACCGACTCCTAACACCATGACACATCAGTAGCCTTGAATTTGAGGGAGCTTAGTAACTTAGTAGATAAATTAGCCTAACATGGGACCAAATCATGGATCCAACTCTGACAATACATCACAGCACCCAATGTCCATTTTATTGTTTGCTCGATCACAATACACCTATCAAAGTAGCAAGATGGTACGCCAGCACTGCTTTGTCCTGGTCGGCCAACACCATGGGGTACAACGGCGTGTTCACCTGAGTCAGCGCCGACAGCCGATTCATACAACTAACTATGCTATTTAGCGCACGGTTGTACTCGTAGCTGAGGTTCGTGAAGCGGCAGCTGGGTAGCATCTCGTTGGCGACGCGGGTGATGGATCTGCCCGCTAGCGCGTAGTCCTTCATGCACCCCTCGTAGGCGTGCCTCTCCTGTCCGGAGAGCGATGTGTTATGGCTGAGCTGGTTCCTAGCGGCGATCCGTGTGACGTCGAAGGATTCCACGGCAAACCAGGCAGCAAGGGTCACGTACCCGGTTTCATCCTCCTTGTGCGACATAGACATGTTGACGCCGCCCCAGATCATGATGCGGATGCAGAGATCTTGTTCGGGCTTCAACAACCACATCTGGCTACAGGCGAAAGACGCCTCCATGCCCTGCCCCCCGGGGAAACAATCCGAACTTGCGGCGGCCATGCGAAGGGGTGCCAGGACGAGGAGGAGGAGAATGATCTTTGACATAGTCATAGAGAGTGTGCGCTTCTCTCTCTCTCTTCGTGGGGAGATATTTCTTTACGAGTGCAAGTATATATACACATCGTTGGCAATATTTGTAGCATTAGTCGATTTGATTTAATGAATGATGTGGTCCAGCATGCATTGTATGCGCATGAAAAGTGATGAGTATATATGGTATTAAAATATTAAGATTCTGTATATTTTGCATTAATTTTCAATATATTCTACATAAATCTCTACTCGTAAAGGGGATTTGGTAGCTTCTCCTCGATGGTTTTTTTTCCACCTCACCTCCCATCACCGTATATTTCTTCTGATTTATTTTCGCTCACCTCCCACCACCCCTCCCATTGTTTTTTTCTCCCTCCTAATAAAAAAACCAAATCCCATTAAAGATGAAGATCTTGTTTCATGCTTGATTTGCTAGGTTATGATTCAATCCAATCATATGTATAATAAGTAGTTAAGAATTTAGATATCGCACCATATATATGAGATCACCTTTTTAAAAGACATACATAAGATTTTTCTTGATGACCTTTCGAAACAAAAACAGATTTTCCTCAATAACAAATCAAGAATCCGGCGCACATATTAAATGAAAATCACAACTTTCCTAATATAACAAAGAATAACACAATTTTTTTCTTATCTGGTGGAGGATTTCAAGATGGGTGTATGCATCCGCATGCCCTTGGGTAGGGACGCCGTGCGCGATACCATGAAGGACACTGTGGCCGGGCCTGACCCTGGCCTGATGCTCGAGAATGCCAGGGCGTGGAACATGTCGTCGAGGACGGCTGTGAGGGCAGGCAGGTCATCGGACCGCCACGTACAGACGTTCATGGACGCAGCCATATTATATATTTGCCAGTCATACAGAGAAATAGGCAGGCTACATTCTCAAATCAAGTGTGTTCATTTAAATGTTATAAGAAATTCCTTAAGAAAAAATGTTCTACAATACTCGGCAGGCCTTGCATAAATGAATCTACTATAAAAGTGGCTTTACCACCAAGGCTCAGTTGAACAATAAAAGACACGTGTCAAATGTGTAATATATCTATTATCAAAGAGAATACTTTCGTAGTCGTCATTTGCAGCAGCCACTCATGGAATTTTTTGGAAATCAAGCGTCAAAATAATTTGAAAATCAAACGATTAATGCAATTAATTAGCTACACATTCAATTACAAATGCAATTAATTAGGTCCATTTAAATAGGATTTTTTGCGCTAAATCAATTTGGAAACCGAGTCATTAATGCAATTAGAAGTTGGGATTTTTTTTCAATTAGGAAGCCTAGCTAGTGCCCCCACCCCCCCCCAGGTGGGCTTCCGGACCAGGGTCTCTTCTAGCTTGAATTTCGCAAAAGAAATTTTGCTAATTTTTTGGTTCTCGAAAAATATTATTTCTGCAAATTACAAAAATATGTAGAAAGCATCAACTAGCACTGGGCACTGGATTAATATGTTAGTCTAATTAAATTATAGGAAAGTGTGCGAAAACCATGTATAGATGACATCAATATAACATGAATACATCAAAAAATTAGGGCTTATGGTTGGCTGTGGAAATAAGCTGCTCCCTCCCGAGCTTATTCTAAAAGCTCAGTGCCATAACTCATAACGTGAAGCGAAATATTATGATAGTTATAAGGATTAATTAATAGGCTTCTAAAATAAAAGTTTAGGTTGGCTTTTAGAATAAGCTTGGGGTGGTTTCGTACTCAACAAACAATTTCATCTTATGTTCTTCGCAATAAGAACTTTGGAGTGATTATTTGTTGCATGTTGAGGGGTTGTTATATGATATAATTATGTTATCATTGTTGAGAGATCTTGCATTAGTGAAAGTATGAACCCTAGGCCGCGTTTTCAAGCATTGCAATGCCGTTTTCCCTCACTTTTGTTACTAGTTACCTTGCTGTTTTATATTTTCAGATTACAAAAACTTATATTATCTATCCATACTACACTTGTATCACCATCTCTTCGCCGAACTAGTGCACCTATATAATTTACCATTGTATTGGGTGTGTTGGGGACACAAGAGATTTCTTGTATATTTGGTTGCAAGGTTGTTTGACACAGACCATCTTCATCCTACGTCTCACAAGGATTGATAAATCTTAGGTCACTCACTTAAGGAAAATTTGCTACTGTCCTACAAAACCCTGCGCTTGGAGGCCCAACAAGAGTCTATAAGAAGAAATGTTGCGTAGTAGACATGACATGTCAACAGCTTCGATTTGCAAAAATAATTAACTAAATCGGAGTTATAAAACTCAAGTTATAGCCAACACAAGTTTAAATTTGAATCTGATCTAATTCAAAATTTAAAAATTTAAAAAGTTGATTTTATAAGTTCTTTAGATAGTTGAGATCATGATGAAGAATTTGGACAAACGCTTGAAAAGTTGTGAGGGTTTGAAAAACAGTAACAAATCTACAAATTTTCTATTTAAAACAAAATCACTAACACATGGCGCTATATAATGTGACACTCAAAAAATTTTGTTTGGTTTTCAACAAAGACTTTGTTGGATTTGAAGAAGGTCATTTAAATTCTTCCAAAAACATCTCTCTCAAAATTTCTCCCTTGGCAAGGATTTCATTGTGATGTCTTCTTCAACCCTGGTGTTTGGTTATTAAAAACCTTTCTTCTGATTGTCCCCTTCTCAAATTATTTTTTTTGGGATTTATTTTTCCTTTATAAAAAGAAACCCTAGGAGTTTTGGGACTTCTCTTATATTGAAACCTTCCATGGTTTTATCATGCCTCATGTGGTAAATCTTCCCAAAACCCCTCCTTCCACTTTGGGGCAATCCAAACATCCTGTTCCTACAAGACCAACCCATGTTTGGATTTTATTTCATTTAATTTTTCTCCCAAAACTATTCTGTCATTTATTTTGAGCCTAGTTGATTTTCAAAGCAAGTACCTAATTCCTTTTGAGTTTTGAACTCAAACAAACTCCTCTGGATAGTCTTTAGCACCCACAACCTAGATCCATCAAGATCCACTCTTCATCTTTTCAAAATTTTCAAGTTTCAACCTCTGCAAGTTTGGACCAGATTTGTCAAATTTGGTGAAATTCATATCTTCTCTTCTCCAAAAATTCTACCAAAATTCAGGCAGCCCCCAGATGCAGTGAGAGGCCACCCCACCAAAAATCAGCTCAAGGAAAATTCCCCACATGCCAAAATCATTTCGTCGAACACCTGGCCGGCATTGTTCCTGTGCACTTTCAGAAAGTTCAGAGATTCAGAGTTTTCTTCAGTGTCGTTTTCGTCAGTGACTTAGTCACCGATCACCCGTGCGCCCTGGCGCGTTGCGCACGGCCCCTTCTCCCTGGCCAGAGCACCGCACACCCTCTTGGACGGGTGCAGGTGTCGGTGGCGGCGAGCATCGCCAACGCCGGCAACCTCTGCGGTGGCAGAGCCACCCGTGGCGGCCAGCGAGCCGTGCCAGCTCGCTCGCCGTTCTGCGCCGCCTAACGCCTCCTTGCCCTCCGCGTGGGCTCTCAAGACGCCAGCAAGACCCGCAGCACCGTCGCCGTGGCCGGCAAGCACAGAGGCGCTCTGCCGCCGCCAGGGCTCCGCGCCGCCCGCTCCGTCGAACCCACCGAGCACCTAATCCGAACTCGTTTAGCGCCTAAACGGAACCGGTGGAACTCCACGTTGACGCCCAACTCCCTAAACTCCCGACCAAGCTCTGCGCGCAGAACCATCGCCGGAGATCTCCGTTCACGGCCACCGCCGGATCGCTTATAAAGGAAGCCCCGAGCTCGTTCTCGAGCACGCACCACCCCTGCACCTCACCAACACCCCGCCAGGCCACTAGGAGGACCTCGAGGAGGTCTCCTCCCCCAACTCCGGCCGCCCCGATCCACCTCGGCCACCACCTCGATCCACTCCGGTGAGCCCATCCCCGGCGTCCAAACCTCGTCAGTAACCTCCTCGAGCACCCAGTGAGCTAACCCATGATTCGATTTGCCCTTCGCAGCCCTCCCCGACGAGGTCCAACTCCACCCGAGCCGCCGTCCGCCTGAGCCAGGGCCGCCGTCGACGTAGTGCTCGCCGGCGACCACCACCACCACTCACCGATGCGGAAGGTCACGCTGAGCACGGAGGTAACACCCGATCCCCCTGCCTCACCGTGGATCGCCGCCGCCGACCACCGCAGCTCTCGGGCGCCGACGAGCTCTGTTTTCTCCGTTTGAAAATTCAAACCTGACGGGTGGGACCCGCCCGTCAGCCTCTCTGTTCTTTTTTTTTTGAACCGTTTTCTGAAAACGTATTCGGGCAAATACGCTTTCAGTCTGAAACGTTTTTCTGGTCTTTTCTGTTCAGCCCCCTGAGAAGTTTCTGTTTCATTACAGAAAGGTCCCTGGATTAAAACCCTTATAACTTTTAAACAGAAAAGGATTTTTGATTGATTCTTTTTCTGTCCTCTTTAAAATTTTGTCTAGTTTTTTATCAGATTTATTTGAAAAATATTTGGAATATTTTTGTGCACCTCACGGTATTTACGATAGTGCGTGTATTTCTGTATACCGTAGATACCGGAGGAGGTGACGGAACCGCGAACTTCACCGAGCTAGACTCCGACTACTCCGAACCAGGCAAGCATGTTTGAACTTTTGATATGATGAGTGTCTTTGGCATGCTTGCATTAAGTAGTTCCATGGCATGTTTATGAGCATCTCGATGAGGGTTATGTTACATGCAAAGTTGAGGCAAGTGAGTTTCGAAAATCCATAAGTTGTTGGATATGAGTTTGCATGGCCATGAGATGGCATGAGAACGGGTAAGATGGCAGTGTTGTAGCATGCCAGTCTTATGCCAGACCATTTGACCCAGTGTCAACATGAATCAGTCAAGTTCCCGTCCGTTTTCCCTTTCCGTACTACCACATGTTTTCCGCAAGGGATATGGCTTAGTAAGTTGCAAACCGTTTTCCTGGTACACACCAAATCGAGAGGCCGGGATGAGGGTTCCATGGCCCTGGATTAAAGCCTATCATCCGGTCAGGGGGCATGGGTGTTTCCGGTTGGGACCGAGAGGGGGCCACCCCTTAGAGAGCGCGTATATAAATTTGATCCCATGCTATTCGAGATTGTGATCTCCCCGTCTCAAAGTTTTTCTTGAACGCTGTCTAGGGTGATTCCTGGCATCGTGAGATGGGATGGGTGTGTACTAGTTAGATGTGTTTCTTCCAAAATACCGTAAACGGAACTAGTCCTTCGTGACTACGGAAATCCATTGGCTGTGGGTAATTTAGTACAAACTCTGCAGAGTCAATAATCCTTGAAATCATCTTATCCATGTCCAAGTACTGTGTTCATCTTATCTTGTCAAGTGTCAGTCTCGGTGACAGAAAATCCGGAGAACCACATGAGTGTTAAGTCCGGTTAAATGTTTATTCCTATGGATGGACTAACCCGTTTATTATCATGTGTTGAATATTTTTTTCTATAAGCATTATTCTTGCAAGTTGAACAGATATGAATAATGAATTTAAGCCCTTTCTGCGATGTCGCTCAGACGTCCGACTGTGGCACGCTTGTTATTTACTTTGATATAAGCCCTTTCTGCGATGTCGCTCAGACGTCCGACTGTGGCACGCTTGTTATTTACTTTGATATAAGCCCTTTCTGCGATGTCGCTCGGACGTCCGACTGTGGCACACTTGTTGTTTACCTTGATATAAGCCCTTTCTGCGATGTCGCTCAGACGTCCAACTGTGGCACGCATATTATTTACTTTCAATATAAGCCCTTTCTGTGATGTCGCTCCGACGTCCGACTGTGGCACGTATGTCTATTACTTTCAATATAAGCCCTTTATGTGGTGTCGCTTAGACGCCCGACTGCGGCACGATATATTTATTTGTTCACCCTTCGAGGCGTCGCTTCAGACACCCGGTCGGTTTTCAGTTATTTGTTGTGGATTTCGGGAGGACTACCGCCTGACTTCCTTATTACTAATAATGCCGTGCAAGTTCATCTTTTGAATGTACATTACTATTTGCTCAAGACGCATTCATGCATGCATTTGTTATATCTTATGTCCGAACTGTCTTGCGAGTACTTTCAAAGTACTCACCTGGCTTGTTGATTTAGCCAGATGCTGACGAAGGCGATCTCATGGATGAAGAGTTCAATAGCGAGTCCGACGCCTAGAGGAGTCCCAATCAGTCTCGTGCGACCCTGAATTTGGTCACTGTATTATATCCGCTTCCGCTACCCAAATAAATTCATCGAGCCTCACCTCGATGCTCGATGAGCCGCCAGTATAGGAGTCATATTA
This sequence comes from Aegilops longissima, assembly GCA_021605205.1. NCBI lineage: Eukaryota > Viridiplantae > Streptophyta > Magnoliopsida > Poales > Poaceae > Aegilops > Aegilops longissima. Next base: position 61,211,064 of record CM038678.1, on the reverse strand, counting down.
TCCACTCCACTGTGTTATTCCACCACCACTTTACCTCGAGTCAGTAGTATGCCACCACACCATTGTGGCATATCCGCCATTATGTATAATTATTGGCATGCTTGTAATAAATGGTTGAGCACCCCAGCTCGACCATGTAATATATTCTAATGTTACTGGCTTATTGTATAAAGATTTTGTCTACCAGTCAGGAGGATTTTTCCTCGTACTGGACTCAAAAGGTCGGTTTCTTAATAAGCATTTTATTGGAAAACCGGTCGTGACATATAATTGGCTGAAAACCGTTTGCTGCTGCGTGGACTAAGTGGCGGATGGCGGAATCTTAAAGTTCTGAGAAAAGTAGTGGCTAAAAGAAAAACCGTTTAATGGTTTTGTCTAAACCGCCAAAAACTGATCTATTAACCAAAACGGTTTTTCTTTTCAACACACGCTTACACAGAGAGGAACGAGCGGAGACGACGGTGAGGGGCGGCTCGGGTCCGGTGGTGGCGGCGATTCCGATTATCATGGGCGGCGGAAGTGTCGGGAGTATGCAGCGGAGAGTGGCTCGTCTGGTGGTGGTGTCGGTGTTGATCGAAGACGACAGACGGTGGTGGGCGAAGTGGCCGAAGTTAGGGTGCTCCGGTGAAGACGGCGAGGTCGGGTTGGCGTCTGTAAATGAAGAGGGGACGCAAGACCATGTCAAAAAGAATCTCACGATCAAGAGAGGGATAATTACAGAAGGAGGAGGCACGGGATGGCTCACCGGCGTGGGAAATCGGCGATGAACTGTTGCGGCTCCGGCGATATTCGAACGACGAGGGCGAGCATTGGGTGTGCTTTTGGTGAGGGGTTCCGAGGGGAATTGGTCGAGAGGGACCCTGGGTATTTAGGCCAACTCCACCGCACGACCCCAAAAGGACGTCCGTTTTGTCCGGATTCTGTCCGTTTGGGTAGGGATTTGGGGTCGTGTCCGGGCCTGTCCTGGGATGCGGTGGCCGTGCGCCCAGCGCGCGGCCGCATCCATTTGCCCCATCCTGTCCGCGTATATTTCTTTGCAAGTCCTTAAACTTTTTTTATCATTCATTTTTGGTACATGACAATACATCATCACATTTTGACTAGTAAAGCAAGGCCAAAGAAAACGAGAACCACAAGAATACATTTGAGAAGATACCCAACTTCCATAACTGCTCCCTTGAGTTGGGTTAGGGCCTTCTCGATGCACTCATTGTCGATCTGTGAAGGAGGCACGACGTTGCACCCTCCTTTCTTCTTCAAGCCAGAAGTCGACATTGCTTCCTCACACGTAGTATCGTGCCTTGTTGCTTCTTCGCACGTAGTATCGTGCCTAGCCTCTAATCTAGCAACAATTGCACTTGTCTCATCTAAAGCCTCTAGGCTAGCTAAAAGTGCACGAACATGCAATACATTTCGCTCTATTAACATATCGATGTACTCTTCTTCCCAATACCAAAACTTGCATCCGTTCTAAATAAAACTTAAAGTTAGCACCACTAGTCTAATTCAAGAGCACAAACCGAAGCTAAAAGAGCACATACCCCATCGTTTAAGCACTTGATGAACACCCATCCGGGATGCTCCGGCGTTGTAGACACGCGGCGCACGACCACCCTTGGGCAGCGGTCGCACTTGATGAGGGGCAACGGTGCGCCGACGAGCTTTTGGGCAAGCACCAAGCCCGGCCGGCCGCCATTCGCGTATCTGCCGGCGGGCCACCGACAAGCAGATCCGGCGGCTAGAGGACGAGCCATCTGCAGATGTGGCCTTGCGGCCCTGCCAGGCCTTCCGGCGAGTTCCGCCAGTCCATGGCGCGGCCCGCCTCCCACAACCGGGCGAGCTCAAGACCGACGGATCCGCCCAAATTCGGCGGTGAGTGCGCAAACAAGGTGGCCGTGCTTGGGTAGCTCGGCGGCGACGAGAGAAAGGGCTGGGCAAGCAGCGTCGAAGTTGCACGGCTGCAATGGCAGCGGCGGCGGCGGCGAGGGAAGAGTGGAGTGGATGCGGCCGGAGGAGGAAGGGGCGGATAGAAAAAGGCCCTCTGTGCCACCGACAGGCGGGCGGGGAGGACATCGCAGACGACCGGCGCGTCCGCGTGGTGTCCGTTTCACCCCAAAAGCGGCGCAAACTTGGGTCGGGATGGGTCGAAAGCGGACACAAAGCGGATAAAAGTCCATTTGCGCCCGCGCACTGGGCCATCTTGTTTGTCCCTTTTACTTCAAACGGACGGGGGTGGACAGGATAGGGTCGCGCGATGGAGTTGGCCTTATAGAACATCATCTTTGGCCAAGGGTCGACTCGGGATAAGAGTTTGGCGAGGGTTTGAACGGATGACGGCTCTGTCTCCATGGGGAAGAAGAAAAGGGCGGGGCCCAGCGCCAGAGAGATAGATGTAACGAGGGAGAGAGAGAGAGAGAGCGCGTTACGAGAGAGAAAGACAGGCCACGCGGTGCCTCGTGCGCTCGTTTTTTTAGGGGCCCGTGCGTTGGGACTTGGGAGCCTGGGACGAGCGTTGGGTGCGGCCTCACTGCCTGTTATGCCGGCTGCCGGCTGGGCTGGTGCCTGGCCTGACCGGGCGCGGGCGGTTGTGTTTTTTTTAACAGAGAAGGAAAATTTCATAAAAGAAAATAAAAATAAATTTTTGCATAGACAAAATATATATCAAAATTCTTAGAATAAAACAAAGAAAAATATGAACCATTTTCAGAGGTAAATAAATTACTCTATATATATATATATATATATATATATATATATATATATATATATATATATATATATATATATATATATATATATATATATATATATATATATATATATAGTAGTAACTTCAAATTGGATTTGAATTTGATTTTCAAATCTTTTGCAAATAATTTTTGTTTTATTCTTCTAAATTATTTTCAAATCTTCTCTGAATTTTGGAAGGGCATGTTCTATTCAGAGAATTTGAGATGCTTTGAAATTCCAACAGAAAAGGGAAAAACTCCAAATGGCGTTTCAAATAAGTTTTGAAAGTGGTACTCATCACTCCCCACTATATTTCATAAATTTTGAAGAAGTCATATTATCTTCTTTCATGAAAATCCTTGAGTGGCATAAAACTTCCGAGTTTGAATTATTTTCAAATATTTTCAAAAACTCTATTTTTAATGGAAGAAGTCATGTTATCTTCACTCTAGGATTTGTTTTAAATTTAAAATTTTGAATTCCATGGAACCAAAAGCAAAAATGAAAGTTTGGGAAAGTCCTTTTATTCCCTCTCAACTAACTTTCAAAAGTTTTCAAATTCCACTCAATTTCACACAACAAATCACACGATCAATCATTATTACTAAATTAATATAACATTCTAAAATTTAGAATTTGGGGATGTTACAATAATATAAGATCTTTTTACACCTATGGATGTAATAAGATTTTATATCATGGGACGAAGGGAGTACCTGTTATAGGAGAACTGTAACCAAACTCTCTTTTCAATGAAAAATGAAACGCAAAGGTCATGTGCTTTTTTCTTGAAAAAAGAACGAATTTCACGCACCTCCTGTAAAACTTTGTTTGGGAACCAAGCCCTTCAAAACCAAACTAAGATAGTAAAATGCACTAAGGTGGTTGTATATAAGCTCCTACTTGTTGAGGCGTGGGGCGAGCCGGAGCGAAAGGACTTTGGCGAAGACCTTGGCGATCAGGTGGATGAGGCTGATCGGGTGGTAGTCCGCAAGAGCGACGGCGTCAGGAGACTTTGGGAGGAGGGTGATGAAAGCCGCGTCCAACTCCCCCCAAGCTACACGCGCTCAGCGGGTGTGTGAGCTAGCTGATATGCAACCGCGTGTTTTTGGCCATGTGACGCTATTGTAGGCCCATATACAGTCAACCATCAAAACAAACCCTCATAACCGAGCCCACAACCGACTCCTAACACCATGACACATCAGTAGCCTCGATTTTGAAAGAGCTTAGTAACTTTTTTTTGTGGGTGGAGGGGGCTTAGTAACTTAATAGATAGATTAGCATATGCTCGCACCAAATCATGGATCCAACTATGACAATACATCACACATGTAAAGCTATGTAGCGGTGCACCCAATGTCTATTTTATTATTTGCTCTATTACAATACACCTATCAGAGTAGCAAGATGGTACGCCAGCACTGCTTTGTCCTGGTCGGCCAACACCATGGAGTACAACGGTGTGTTCACGTGAGTCAACGCCGACAGCCGATTCATACAACTAACTATGCTATTTAGCGCATGGTTGTACTCGTAGCTGAGGTCCGTGAAGCGGCACCTGGGTAGCATCTCGTTGGCGACGCGGGTGATATGTCTGCCCGCTAGCGCGTAGTCCTTCATGCACCCCTCGTAGGCGTGCCTCTCCTGTCCGGAGAGCGATGTGTTATGGCTGAGCTGGTTCCTCGCGGCAATCTGCGTGACTTCAAAGGATTCCGCGGCGAACCATGCAGCAAGGGTCACGTACCCGGTTTGATCCTCCTTGTGCGACACGGACATGTCGATGCCGCCCCAGATCATGATGCGGACACAGAGATCTTGTTGTGGCTTCGACAACCACATCATGCTACAAGCAAAAGACGCCTCCATGTGCTGCCCCCCGGGGATACAATCCGAGCTTGCAGCCGCCATGCGAAGGGGTGCCAGGACGAGGAGGAGGAGAATGATATTTGACATAGTCATAGAGAGTGCGTGCTTCTCTCTCTCTCTCTCTCTCTCTCTCTCTCTCTCTCTTCGTGGGAGATATCTCTTTACGTGTGCAAGTATATATACACATCGTTGGCACTATTTGTAGCATTAGTTGATTTGATTTAATGAATGATGTGGTCCAGCATGCATTGTATGCGCATGAAAAGTGATAAGTATATATGATATTAAAACATTAAGATTCTGTATATTTTGCATTAATTTTCAATATATTCTACATAAATCTCTTAGCTGGAAAAAGGGAGTTGGTAGCTTCCCTTCCACAGTTTTTTTCCGCATCACCTATCACCATATATTTCCTCTGGTTTATTTTCGCATCACCACCCACCACCCTCCCGTTAAAAACCAAATCCCATTAAATACAGAGATCTTGTTTCATGCTTGCTTTGGTAAGTTCTGATTCATTCAATCACGTATATAATAAGTAATTAAGAATTCAGATATCGCACCATATATGTGAGATCACCTCCCTAAAAGACAGACATAAGATTTTTTTTATAACCTTTCAAAACAAAATATGATTTTCCTCAATAACAAATCGCTAATCCGGTGCACATATTAAATGACAATCATAACTTTCCTAATATAACAATAAATAACATATTTTTTTTCTTATCTCGTGGAGGAGTTCAAGATGGGTGTATGCATCCGTGTGCCCTTGCGTAGGGGCATTGTATGCGACACCATGAAGGACGCCGTGGTCGGGCCTGACCCTGGCTCAATGCTCGAGAATGGCAGGACGTGGAGCACGGCGTCGAGGACGGCTGCGGAGGCAGGCAGGCCGTCGGGCCACCACGTATAGACGTTCATGGATGCAGACATATTATATTTTTGCCAGTCATACATAGAGCCAGACATGCTACATTCTCAAATCAAGTGTGTCCATTTAAATGTCGAGAAATTCCTTAAGAAAATTTGTTCTACAATACTCGGCGGGCCTTGAAGAAATGAATCCACTACAAAAGTGGCTTTGCCACCAAGACTTAGTCGAAATATGACAAGAGACGCTTCTGAAATAAATTTTTAGGTTAAGCTTTTACAATAAGCTGGGATGGGCAGCTTCTTTCTACAGCCAGCCATAAGCCCCAAGAGAACGGGCCCTAATTCTAAGACTTGTAATTTAGCAGCTATGAAGAGAAAAGCACCGCCAAACACACCATAAAGATGAATTCCTTTTTTTAAGAATGTTGCTTTGAGTTCTCAAAGTAAAATGGGAGATGATTAGCAGCTAAGATCTATTTTGATCAACTTACTACATGTTTTTATCTTATTAGCAATCACAGAGGTAAATTTAAGCTAGTACAATTTTTGTTTGTTAATACAAATTTAATGGCGTTTTCATAACGTGAACCCATGCCCAAATCCTGCAGCACCTGGAAGCTCGTATGGAAGAGCTTGGCTACGCCAGGAGTGAAGTTCTTCCATTGGCTCACCGGTTTGGATCTCTGTTGGATGAAGGCAGAGCACTTCGACTTCTAGATAGAGAAAAAAAATTAAAGGAGAATGAATGAAAAAAGACAACCAAGTTGATGCGTTGCCTCCGCGACGCTTGGAAGAACCGAAATGACTGCATGTGCAACTGTAGAATCAAAAATGAGGCCAGGCTATGGGCATACAGCTGTTCTACTGACGACCTGGGATTTGCATTAGTCTTTGTTCCATGCTTGTACCCTACTCCGTCCCATAATGTAAGTTCTTATTACATCCAATAAAATATACTACCTCCGTAAAGAAATATAAGAGAGTAATCTACACGCTCTTATATTTCTTTACGGAGGGAGTATATACTATGGGAACAGAGGGACTACCTCTTAGGAGGAATGTAACCAAATAAACTCTCTTTCCAATGTGCTTTTTCTCGGAAAAAAAGAACGAATTTCATGCATCAACTAATAAAGCATTGTTTGGGAACCAAGCCCTTCAAAACCAAACTAAGATAGTAAGATACACCAAAGTGGCTAAGAAGGATACAGCAGGTTGGAGAGCCAAAAACACTCACTGGATTGGGGTAGGCGCTAACAAGAATACTTCCTTCTGTTGGCAAGCAACCAACACTAGTACTTACTAGCACAATTCTAACAGAGAACGGACACTCTGGATTCAGCCTTCTCGCCACGTGCCCTCGGTTCGGTTCAACTCCAGTCAAGGGAGGCAAAAAAAGGTTAGGGTGCATTGTCTCACACCGGCGGCCAATCCTTTCATCTGCTTCTAACATCCAACACAAGTGCCACTCCAAAAGATGAGAGCAGGCTGGCACCGCAAGGGCTTCCAGCTCCATTGCACGGGGCACGGCAGTCAAGGCAGCCCCAGCCCACGCATTCTCGCAATTTCATTCATCTCCAGCCAGCCCTTCTTACTTGGGTTTCCGTGCTGCGCCATTGGGCATTTCAACACCAGGGAGCCGCAACGCATGTGCAAACATCCTTTTAGCCGCTCCAGTCTGTTCTTTCTTCAGCGTCTCGGCGCTAACAGTAGGTGTAGGACGGCTTCGAGTAGATGGGTTCCGATACGGACCACCACCAGGTGAGCTTGAGTTGTGTTTAACTGCTTCTTTACTCGTGGGACTAGTTCGTCCATTTACCAGTTCCTTCCCTTTGACCAAGGCAGCTCTCTCTGTTGGATCTTCAACTCTCTTACCAAGTGCGTGTGCGATCATCCGTTGAGCAACAGCAGGAACATGCCTAGATTTTGCTGCTGATGTGTCGTTTCCCTTGGCTTCATGTGAAGAGAAGATTCGCTCACGAGCAGCCCGATAAGCAGCTTCCCTCTCCTTAAGCGATGCTGCTGAAGGTGGCACCAACTGCGGCAAAGGCTTCGAAACTGGTGTATCAGTTTTCAGATGCAAGCTTTCAAGAGAAATAGCGTCTTGGACATTTTCTGGCTCATAAGTTTTCTGAAGATCTGAAAGAAGATAGTATTAATTAGCAATTACTGCAAGCTAGTATTTCAAACAGGCATGCATGAGGTCTGCCTAATTATTTAATGAAGGAAAACAAGTTATGTACAGCTAGTGGCCAGCAGAAGGGCTGAACCAAAAATAGGTAAATGCAGGTTACAAGCTACACTGTGCAAGAGCTGAAAAATAAACTGGGACTGCTAGAAGGTTTGCATTGCTCAGTCCTACCGTCGAATATCTTCACAAATTTCAGACGCAGTAAGCATAAACTTGTAAAACAGAGGATTGCGTGAGATGAGAGATCATATTCATACATGTAGGGAAAAACTCTTTTTGCTAATGATGTGTTGAGTTTCTGAAGGTAACACTACGAATAAATTTGACTATCTGACCATAACAAAGGACTGGCCACTCTTTACTTCCTGAGCAGAGCTCACTTCTCCGGAAGAAGCCTCAAACTCTTTGTTCCAAACAAGCATCTGCCTAATCGCTACATGATACAGCAAATAAGCGCATCAAGAATGATTCATTCACCTGTCTCATTTCTCGCTAGCATGAGAGAGGCTGAAGGACCGTCACTGTCGTCATAATTCCACAACACGTCGCTGACAAGGACGGGAGGGCTGAAACATATAACATAACTAAAATTCAAAACAGGGCAAACATAATAACAGCTCTGAATTTAGCCAACCACCAATGTGCAGCGAGTTAAATATATAGGAGGGAAAAGGATAACATTGGCACTGGTAGTGAGACACCCTGCTTGAAACACACTAGTACTATTTTGGTATGGTGTAGACATGTACGACGTTGTTGACTCGAGCCAGACAAGAAAGGTTTCAAGAAGGGAGCTCGGCGACATACATTGCTGTCTCAGGGCAGCGCTGGAGAACCAAATGCCGATCCTCGCCCTCGCCAACAGATTCATGAGCAAACCTGACACAAAAGCAGATAAAATTAGCAACGGAGCGGTCGCCGCAGTGACTTTGGCATGCCAGCACTGTGAAGCGGACGGAGATGAATGCATCAGGGAGGTTTTTTATACCCATATATGTCGGCGAGACGATGCAGAAGGAGGCGGTTGTAGGAGCTGGTGGGCTGGAGCTCTATGGTATTCCCAACTGCCCCGTGACGCGCTCCGGTCGCCGCGCGGTCGTGTTCCTCGTCATCGTCGCCATCGTGGTACTGTTGCTGCAGCAGAGTGACGAGTGTCTCCTCGGTGGAGAGGACGAGGTGCTTGCTGTAGAGGTTGTCCTTGATGAGCGAGGCCAGCTCCTCAGTCTGCTCCACCAGAAGCAACAAAAAAGCAGTTAGGTAAGGATACTCTATCACACACGTACAGGAGGTCAGAAACATAGTTAGATTTCTCTGCGCAGCTCGTGTAAGCAGGAATTACCATGGCGAATTGGGTGTTGTCCATCTCGCCCCCCTGAAGTTCAGTTCAATGGGGGCAGCTCAGCTGGGCTCGGCTCAGATAGATCTCGCGCTGCGCTGAGGAAGAAGAAGCGCCTGCTCGAATCGAATCGAATTATGAACTGAGTGGAGGATGAGGCGAACAAAGGAACTGTCCGGCGAATCGAATCGAATCAATCAATCGGTGGAGCAAGCTAGGGTTCCTTCCCTTACCAAGAAGCAAGCTTGAAGTGGCCGCTGGTCCTGGCAGCCTGGGTTCTCGGCGTCGTCCCTGCCACCGCCGTCGCCGAAGAAGAAGAGGGGATTGTGGAGAGGAATCGCCGAGAGGAGGAGGGGGAAGAAGCAGCGGCGGCAGCAGCAGCAGTTGAGAATTTGGGAGGAGTCTTCAGAGACAGGATTGAAACCGGGAGGGGAACAGAGGATACCTATCTTCCTACCCGACCGTCAGATGAACAATGTACGGGCGCGATGTGAACCAGATTTATATTTTAGTTTGTACCCCGTATATTACATGGACTCAACTTTTGAAACCCTTGTTTCAAAAAAAAGAAAACTTTTGATTAAAAGAATCGGAGAACATAGAAGTAGGGGATACAGAGTAAACCTTGTAAACAGCTGTTAAAAATACATATCATTTGCGTTATGTGTGGAAAAACCATAAAAAAGGATTTCCACGCTATTTACGTTGCACTATATGAGTTTGTTTCATACCTTTTTTTTCTATTTTTTACATCTCATAAATGGTCACATTGTTTTCCCAAAAAGAAAAGGGGTGTGCTACACATCCGCCGGCTGATATATCTTTTAAAAGATCAGCTGGCTCGCCAGCCATCGGATTTGCCGCATCAAGCGAGCCAAGCGCGCCTTCAGAACTGCAACACAGGTCTGGTTGCAGAATTATTTCTGTAACATAGGTCTTATTGCAGATATTTTTTGCAATGATTGTTTTGTTGCAAAAAAGAAATTGCAACTAGTATCTTGTTGCAACTTTTTCTGCAACCGAGGTCTTATTGCAGAAAATTTCCGTGATAGATGTTTTATTACAAAACTAGACCCGTCATAGACCATTGCAACACCGTATTTGTTTCTTAAACATAGCCTCTGCTTCGAAAGCACGTTGAATAAAGGACGACATGCAAACCTTCACTTGGACGCGTGTCATGCAGCGCAGGTGGCAGACGCGGCCACTACGATCCACCGGATGGCGGTAAGTTTTTCCCAAAAGAAAACTGATTCTAAAATACTTCTGTTCATAAACATAAGACTTTTTAAAAGACATACAACAAGAGGCGAAACTATGAGCAAGAGCCAGCGTCAAAGGGCTTGATATGATCATTCATGTAACGTAAACAACAATTTTTTGAGGCTGAGCATCCTCCCTCCTTTGCTGCTCACCTGGCGCTTAGGCTCGCCATCCAATGTGTACGGCGCCTAAGACGCTCACCCATGTATTCTCTCTCAACCTATTAATGGAATGATACGCAACTTGCGTATTCCGGAAAAAAGACTTTTTAAGAGACTTGACACAAGTCTCTAAACGTCCTACAAAGGCATATTTAGTGTTAAAATATATTAACAACAATTTCCATAACGCCTTAAGGTTTTTTGTGTGAACCAGTCGGTGTATGCAACCGATATTTTAGTATGCTCATCTCATAATTTTTGCAATTTTGACTTCTTTCAAAATGTACATAAAATAGAGTCAAATGTAAAGGATCCAGATGCAGTTAGATTTCAACGAAACATGTTTGATCTTGTGTTGTGTTAATCAAATCTAAAAGAGATAACAAATGTTGTCATAAGACGGGGCCGATCAAATTATGTGAAAGTAATACATCGGCAAGGAAGCTGAGCACATGCGCAAGAATATGAAGGAAATATGCCCTAGAGGCAATAATAAAGTTATTATTTATTTCCTTATATCATGATAAATGTTTATTATTCATGCTAGAATTGTATTAACCGGAAACATAATACATGTGTGAATACATAGACAAACAGAGTGTCACTAGTATGCCTCTACTTGACTAGCTCGTTAATCGAAGATGGTTATGTTTCCTAACCATAGACATGAGTTGTCATTTGATTAACGGGATCACATCATTAGAAGAATGATCTGATTGACATGACCCATTCCGTTAGCCTAGCACATGATCGTTTAGTATGTTGCTATTGCTTTCTTCATGACTTATACATGTTCCTGTAACTATGAGATTATGCAACTCCCGTTTACGGAGGAACACTTTGGTACTACCAAACGTCTGGCGTAATCGGGTGATTATAAAGGAGTACTACAGGTGTCTCCAAAGGTACATGTTGGGTTGGCGTATTTGAGATTAGGTTTTGTCACTCCGATTGTCGGAGAGGTATCTCTGGGCCTTCTCGGTAATACTCATCACCTAAGCCTTGCAAGCATTGTAACTAATGAGTTAGTTATGAGATGATGTATTGCGGAACGAGTAAAGAGACTTGCGTAGCGAGATTGAACTAGGTATTGGATACCGACGATCGAATCTCGGGCAAGTAACATACCGATGACAAAGGGAACAAAGTATGTTGTTATGCGGTTTGACCGATAAAGATCTTCAGTAGAATATGTAGGAACCAATATGGGCATCCAGGTTCCGCTATTGGTTATTGACCAAGAATAGTTCTAGGTCATGTCTACATAGTTCTCGAACCCGTAGGGTCCTTGCACGCTTAACGCTTCGATGACAGTTCATTATGAGTTTATAAGTATTGATGCACGAAGTTTGTTGAGTCCGGATGTGATCACGGACATGACGAGGAGTCTCGAAATGGTCGAGACATAAAGATTGATATATTGGAAGCCTATGTTTGGACTTGGAATGGTTCCAAGTGAAAGCAGGATGTTCTGGAACACCGGGGTTACGGAACCCCCGGGGTATATGGGCCTTCATGGGCCTCAAGGGAGAAGGAGAAGGGCCGGCCAAGGTGGGCTGCGCGCCCCCCTCCCCCTTCCAGTCCGAATAGGACAAGGAGAGGGGGGGCGGCGCCCCTTCCCTCTTTCCCCCTCCCCAATCCTACTCCAACTAGGAGAAGGGGGAGTCCTACTCCCGGTGGGAGTAGGACTCCTCCTTGGTGCGCCTCCCCTTGGGCCGGCCACCTCCCCCTTGTCTCCTTTATATACGGGGGCAGGGGGCACCCCATGACACAAAAAGTTGATCTACGGATCTTTCCTTAGCCGTGTGCGGTGCCCCCTTCCACCATATTCCACTTCGGTCATATCGTCGCGGAGCTTAGGAGAAGCCCTGCGCCGGAGAAGTCATATCGTCGCGGAGCTTAGGCGAAGCCCTGCGTCGGTGGAGCATCAACTTCGTCCTGCACGCCGTCGTCTCGACGGAACTCATCCCGACACTTTCTTTGGATCGAGTCCGGGATCGTCATCGAGCTGAGCGTGTGCGTAACTCGGAGGTGCCGTCGTTCGGTGCTTGGATCGGTCGGATCGTGAAGACGCGTCGACTACATCAACCGTGTTGTTATAACGCGCTTCGCTTTCGGTCTCACGAGGTGCGTGGGCGGACACTCTCCCCTCTCGTTGCTATGCCATCACCATGGTCTTGCGTGATCGTAGGAATTTTTTGAAATTACTCGTTCCCCAACATGGCATCCGAGCCTGGTTTTATGCGTTGATGTCATGTGCACGAGTAGAACACAAGTGAGTTGTGGACGATACAAGTCATACTGCCTACCAGCATGTCTTACTTTGGTTCAGCGGTATTGTGAGATGAAGCGGCCGGACCGACATTACGCCAGACGCTTACGCGAGACTGGTTTCACCGCCCGAGCACTCGTTGCTTAAAGGTGACCGGCGGGTGTCTGTCTCTCTCACTTTAGTTGAATCGAGTGTGGCTACGCCCGGTCCTTGAGAAGGTTAAAAGCGGAGTCTATTTGACGAAGTATCATTGTGGTTTTGATGCGTAGGTAAGAACGGTTCTTGCTCAGCCCGTAGCAGCCACGTAAAACTTGCAACAACAAAGTAGAGGACGTCTAACTTGTTTTTGCAGGGCATGTTGTGATGTGATATGGTCAAGGCGTGATGCTATATTTTATTGTATGAGATGATCATGTTTTGTAACCAAGTTATCGGCAATGGCAGGAGCCATATGGTTGTCGCTTTATTGTATGAAATGCAAGCGCCATGTAATTGCTTTACTTTATCACTAAGGAGTAGCGATAGTCGTAGAAGCAATAGTTGGCGAGCGACAACGATGCTACGATGGAGATCAAGGTGTCGCGCCGGTGGCGATGGTGATCATGGCGGTGCTTGGCGATGGAGATCACAAGCACAAGATGATGATGACCATATCATATCACTTATATTGATTGCATGTGATGTTTATCCTTTATGCATCTTATCTTGCTTTGATTGACGGTAGCATTATAAGATGATCTCTCACTAAAATTATCAAGAAGTGTTCTCCACGAGTATGCACCGTTGCCAAAGTTAAGTAGTACCCGGACACCACGTGATGATCGGGTGTGATAAGTTCTCGTCCATCTACAACGGTGCAAAACAGTTGCACACGCGGAATACTCAGGTTAAACTTGACGAGCCTTGCATATAACAGATATGGCCTCGGAACACGGAGACCGAAAGGTCGGCGTGAATCATATAGTAGATATGATCAACATAGTGATGTTCACCATTGAAACTACTCCATCTCACGTGATGATCGGACATGGTTTAGTTGATTTGGATCACGTAATCACTCGAGATGACTAGAGATGTCTATCTAAGTGAGAGTTCTTAAGTAATATGATTAATTGAACTTAAATTTATCATGAACTTAGTCCTGGTAGTATTTTGCAGATTATGTTGTAGATCAATAGCTCGCGTTGTTGCTTCCCTATGTTTTTATATGTGTTCCTAGAAAATTGTATTGAAAAATGTTAGTAGCAATGATGCGGATTGGATCCGTGATCTGAGGTTTATCCTCATTGCTGCACGGAAGAATTATGTCCTTGATGCACCGCTGGGTGACAGACCTATTGCAGGAGCGGATCGGGCGTTATGAGCGTTTGGCTAGCTCAATATGAGCGATCTGAGGCGTTATGAACGTTTGGCTAGCTCAATATGATGACTACTTGATAGTTTAGTGCACCATGCTTATGAAGGAAATATGCCCTAGAGGCAATAATAATGTTATTATTTATTTCCTTATATCATGATAAATGTTTATTATTCATGCTAGAATTGTATTAACCGGAAACATAATACATGTGTGAATACATAAACCTACAGAGTGTCACTAGTATGCCTCTACTTGACTAGCTCGTTAATCAAAGATGGTTATGTTTCCTAACCATGAACAAGGAGTTGTTATTTGATTAACGGGATCACATCATTGGTTGAATGATCTGATTGACATGACCCATTCCGTTAGCTTAGCACACGATCGTTTAGTATGTTGCTATTGCTTCCTTCATGACTTATACATGTTCCTATGACTATGAGATTATGCAACTCCCGTTTACCGGAGGAACACTTTGGGTACTACCAAACGTCACAACGTAACTGGGTGATTATAAAGGAGTACTACAGGTGTCTCCAAAGGCAGATGTTGGGTTGGCGTATTTCGAGATTAGGATTTGTCACTCCGAATGTCGGAGAGGTATCTCTGGGCCCTCTCGGTAATGCACATTACTTAAGCCTTGCAAGCATTGCAACTAATGAGTTAGTTGCGAGATGATGTATTACGGAACGAGTAAAAGAGACTTGCAGATGACGAGATTGAACTAGGTATTGGATACCGACGATCGAATCTCGGGCAAGTAACATACCGATGACAAAGGGAACAAAGTATGTTGTTATGCGGTTTGACCGATAAAGATCTTCAGTAGAATATGTAGGAGCCAATATGGGCATCAGGTTCGCTATTGGTTATTGACCAAGAATAGTTCTAGGTCATGTCTACATAGTTCTCGAACCCGTAGGGTCCGCACGCAACAAGGTTTCGATGACAGTTTTATTATGAGTTTATGAGTTTTGATGTACGAAGGAGTTGAGTCCGGATGTGATCACGGACATGACGAGGAGTCTCGAAATGGTCGAGACATAAAGATTGATATATTGGATGGTTATATTCGGACACGGAAAGGTTCGGAAGTTTCGGAGAAAACCGGAGTGCCGGAGGGTTACGGAACCCCCGGGAAGTTATGGGCCTTATTGGGCCAAGAGGGAGAGAGGGCTGCACCGGGAGGTGGTGCGCCCCCTCCATGGGGAGTCGAATTGGACTAGGAGGCGCAGCCCCCTTTCCCTCTCCTCTCCCTCTCTTTCCTTCCCTTCCTCTTCCTAGTAGGACTAGGAAAGGGAGTCCTACTCTACTAGGAGGAGGACTCCCCCCTCCTTAGTGCGCCCAAGGCTGGCGGCCCTCCCCTTGCTCCTTTATATCACGGGGCAGGGGGCACCCTAGAACACACAAGTTGATCTACGGATCGTTCCTTAGCCGTGTGCGGTGCCCCCTCCACCATATTCCACCTCGGTCATATTGTAGCGGTGCTTAGGCGAAGCCTGCGACAGTAGAACATCAAGATCGTCACCACGCCGTCGTCTTGTGGAACTCCTTCCCGACGCTTTCTGGATCGGAGCTCGGGGATCGTCATCGAGCTGAGCGTGTGCCAAGAACTCGGAGGTGCGAGTGCGGTGCTTGGATCGGTCGGATCGTGAAGGCGTCGACTACATCAAGCAGCGTTAATATAACGCTCCGCTTTCGGGTCACGAGAGTGCGTGGGCGGACACTCTCCCCTCTCGTTGCTATGCCATCACCATGGTCTTGCGTGATCGTAGGAAAATTTTTGAAATTACTACGTTCCCCAACAGCTTAACGGCTTAGAATCGGGACTTCAAAGACGTTTTGAACGTCATGGACCATATGAGATGTTCCAGGAATTGAAGTTAATATTTCAAGCAAATACCCGAGTTGAGAGATATGAAGTCTCCAACAAGTTCTATAGCTAAAAGATGGAGGAGAATCGCTCAACTAGTGAGCATGTGCTCAGATTGTCTGGGTGCTTCAATCGCTTGAATCAAGTGGGAGTTAATCTTCCAGATAAGATAGTGATTGACAGAATTCTCTAGTCACCATCACTAAGTTACTAGAACTTCGTGATGAACTATAATATGCAAGAGATGACGAAAACGATTCCCGAGCTCTTCGTGATGTTGAAATAGACGAAGATAGAAATCAAGAAAGAGCATCAAGTGTTGATGATTGACAAGACCACTAGTCTCAAGGAAAGGGCAAAGGGAAGAAGGGAACTTCAAGAAGAGCGGCAAGCAAGTTGCTGCTCGAGTGAAGAAGCCCAAGTCTGGACCTAAGCACGAGACTAAGTGCTTTTGCTGCAATGGAACTGGTCTTTGAAGCGGAACTACCCCAAGTATTTGGCGGATAAGAAGGATGGCAAAGTGAACAAAGAGATATTTGATATACAGATTATTGATGTGTATTTTATTAGTGTTCATAGCAACCCCTCGGTATTTGATCTGGTTCGGTTGCTAAGAGTAGTAACTCAAGCGGAGTTGCAGAATGAGCAGAAACTAGTTGAAGGGAAGTGACGATGAGTGTTGGAAGTAGTTCCAAGATTGATATGATCATCATCGCACACTCCCTATACTTTCGGGATTAGTGTTAAACCTAAATAAATGTTATTTGGTGTTTGCGTTGAGCATGAATATGATTTGATCATGTTTATTGCAAAGCGGTTATTCATTTAAAGTCAAAAAATAATTGTTGTTCATTTAAATGAATAAAACCTTCGATGGTCATACACCCAATGAAAATAGTTTATTGGATCTCGATCGTAGTGATACGCATATTCATAATATTGATGCCAAAAGATGCAAAGTTAATAATGATAGTGCAACTTATTTGTGGCATTGCCGTTTGGGTCATATCGGTATAAAGCGCATGAAGAAACTCCATAAGGATGGATTTTGGAATCACTTGGTTATGAATCATTTGATGCTTGCGAACCGTGCCTTTTGGGCAAGATGACTAAAACTCCGTTCTCGGAACAATGGAACAAGCTCTTGACTTGTTGGAAATAACACATATATACCGATGTATGCGATCCAATGAGTGTTGATGCTCGTGGCAAGTATCGTTATTTTCGACCTTCACAAGATGATTTGAGTAGATATGGGTATATCTACTTGATGAAACATAAGTCTGAAATAGTTGAAAGGTTCAAATAATTTCAGAGTGAAGTGGAAAATCATCGCAACAAGAAAATAAAGTTTCGCGATCTGATCGTGGAGATGAATTTTTGAGTTACGAGTTTGGTCTTCAATTAAAACAATGTGGAATAGTTTCACAGCTCACGCCACATGGAACACCACAACATAATGGTGTGTCCGAACGTCGTAACCGCACTTTATTGGATATGGTGCAATCTATGATGTATCTTACCGATTTACCACTATCGTTTTGGGTTATGCATTAGAGACAGCTGCATTCACGTTTAATAGGGCACCATCTAAATCCGTTGAGATGACACCGTATGAACTATGGTTTAGCGAGAAACCTAAGCTGTCGTTTCTTAAAGTTTGGAGTTGTGATGCTTATGTGAAAAAGTTTTCACCTGATAAGCTCGAACCCAAATCGGAGAAGTGCGTCTTCATAGAATACCCAAAAGAAACTGTTGGGTACACCTTCTATCACAGATCTAAAAGCAAAACATTTGTTGCTAAAATGGATCCTTTCTAGAGAAGGAGTTTCTCTCGAAAGAAGTGAGTGGGAGGAAAGTAGAAACTTGATGAGGTAATTGTACCTTCTCCCTTATTGGAAAGTAGTTCATCACGAAATCAGTTCGGTGATTCCTACACCAATTAGTAAGGAAGTTAATGATGATGATCATGAAACTTCAGATCAAGTTGCTACCAAACCTCGTAGGTCTTCGAGTAAGATCCACACCAGAGTGGTACGGTAATCATGTTCGGAAGTCATGTTACTAGACCATGATGAACCTCACGAACTATGAGGAAGCGATGATGAGCCCAGATTCGCGAAATGGCTTGAGGCCATGAAATCGAGATGGGATCCATGTATGAGAACAAAGTATGGACTTTGATGGAGTTGCTCGATGATCGGCAAGCCATATTATATAAATGGATCTTCAAGAGGAAGGCAGATCTTGATAGTAGTGTTACTATCTACAAAGCTAGACTTGTCAAAAGGTTTTGACAAAGTTCAAGATGTTGAATACAATGAGATTTTCTCACTCGTATCGATGCTTAAAAGTCTGTCCGAATCATGTTAGCAATTACCACATTTTATGAAATCTGGCAAATGGATGTCAAAACTACATTCTTTAATGCATTTATTAAAGAAGAGTTGTATATGATGCAACCGAAGGTTTTATCAATCCTAAAGGAGCTAACAAAATATGCAAGCTTCAATGATCCATCTATGGATTTGGTGCAAGCATCTCGGAGTTGGAATAAGCGCTTTGATAGTATGATCAAAGCATATGGTTTTATCTGAGACTTTTGGAGAAGCCTGTATTTACAAGAAAGTGAGTGGGAGCACTACAGCATTTCGATAAGTATATGTGAATGACATATTGTTGATCGGAAATAATGTAGAATTATTCTCGCAAAGCATAAAGGAGTATTTGAAAAGGAGTTTTTCAAAGAAAGGACCTCGGTAAAGCTGCTTACATATTGAGCATCAAGATCTATTGAGATAGCTCAAGGCGCTTGATAAGTTTTTCAATAAGTACATACCTTGTCAAAATTTTGAAGAAATTCAAAATAGAACAGTCAAAGAAAAGTTCTTGCTGTGTTGCAAAAGGAGTGAAATTGAGTAAGACTCGAATCCCGACCACAACGAGAAAATAGAAAAGAGAATGAAAGTCATTCCCTATACCTCGATCATAGGTTCTATAAAGTATGCTATGCTATGTACCAGACCTATTGTATACCTTGCTCTGAATTTGGCAAAGGGAGTGCAATAGTGATCTAGGAGTAGATCACTGGACATTGGTCAAGAACATCCTTAGTGAAGACTAAGGAAATATTTCTCGATTATGGAGGTGATAAAAGAGCCCGTCGTAAAGAGTTACATCGATGCAAGCTTTTTACACTGATCCAGATGACTCTAATGAAGGAAATATGCCCTAGAGGCAATAATAAAGTTATTATTTATTTCCTTATATCATGATAAATGTTTATTATTCATGCTAGAATTGTATTAACCGGAAACATAATACATGTGTGAATATATAGACAAACAGTATGTCACTAGTATGCCTCTACTTGACTAGCTTGTTAATCAAAGATGGTTATGTTTCCTAACCATGAACAAGGAGTTGTTATTTGATTAACAAGGTCACATCATTAGTTGAATGATCTGATTGACATGACCCATTCCGTTAGCTTAACACTTGATCGTTTAGTATGTTAATGCTTTCTTCATGACCCATACATGTTCCTGTAACTATGAGATTATGCAACTCCCATTTACGGAGGAACACTTTGGTACTACCAAGCGTCACAGCGAATCGGGTGATTATAAAGGAGTACTACAGGTGTCTCCAAAGGTACTTGTTGGGTTGGCGTATTTGAGATTAGGTTTTGTCACTCCGATTGTCGGAGAGGTATCTCTAGGCCTTCTCGGTAATACACATCACATAAAGCCTTGCAAGCATTGCAACTAAAGAGTTAGTTGTGAGATGATGTATTACGGAACGAGTAAAGAGACTTTCCGTAGCGAGATTAAACTAGGTATTGGATACCGACGATCGAATCTCGGAAAGTAACATACCGATGACAAAGGAACAACGTATGTTGTTATGCGGTTTGACCGATAAAGATCTTCAGTAGAATATGTAGGAACCAATATGAGCATCCAGGTTCCGCTATTGGTTATTGACCGAGAATAGTTCTAGGTCATGTCTACATAGTTCTCGAACCGTAGGGTCCGCACGCTTAAGGTTTCAATGGCGGTTATTATGAGTTTATGTATTTTGATGTACCAAGGAGTTGAGTCCGGATGTGATCACGGACATGACGAGGAGTCTCGAAATGGTCGAGACATAAAGATTGATATATTGGATGGTTATATTCGGACACCGGAAAGGTTCCGGAAGTTTCGGAGAAAACCGGAGTGCTTGGGAGGTTACGGAACCCCGGGAAGTTATGGGCCTTATTGGGCCAAGAGGGGAGAGAGAGGGCTGCACCAGGAGGTGGTGCGCCCCCCCTCCATGGGGAGTCCGAATTGGACTAGGAGGGGGGGGCGCAGCCCCCCTTTCCCTCTCCCTCTCCCTCTCTTTCCTTCCCCCTTCCCTCTTCCTAGTAGGACTAGGAAAGGGGAGTCCTACTCCTACTAGGAGGAGGACTCCCCCCTCCCTTGGTGCGCCCCAAGGCTGGCCGGCCCTCCCCCTTGCTCCTTTATATACGGGGGCAGGGGGGCACCCTAGGACACACAAGTTGATCTACGGATCGTTCCTTAGCCGTGTGCGGTGCCCCCCTCCACCATATTCCACCTCGGTCATATTGTAGCGGTGCTTAGGCGAAGCCCTGCGACGGTAGAACATCAAGTTCGTCACCACGCCGTCGTCTTGTGGAACTCCTTCCCGACGCTTTGCTGGATCGGAGCTCGGGGATCGTCATCGAGCTGAGCGTGTGCCAAGAACTCGGAGGTGCCGGATGCGGTGCTTGGATCGGTCGGATCGTGAAGGCGTCGACTACATCAACAGCGTTAATATAACGCTTCGCTTTCGGTCTCACGAGTGCGTGGGCGGACACTCTCCCTCTCGTTGCTATGCCATCACCATGGTCTTGCGTGATCGTAGGAAAATTTTTGAAATTACTCGTTACCCAACAGTGGCATCCGAGCCTGGTTTTATGCGTTGATGTCATATGCACGAGTAGAACACAAGTGAGTTGTGGGCGATACAAGTCATACTACCTACCAGCATGTCATACTTTGGTTCAGCGGTATTGTGAGATGAAGCGGCCGGACCGACATTACGCGACGCTTACGCGAGACTGGTTTCACCGCTGTGAGCACTCGTTGCTTAAAGGTGGTGGCGGGTGTCTGTCTCTCTCACTTTAGTTGAACCGAGTGTGGCTCGCCCGGTCCTTGAGAAGGTTAAAGCGGAGTCTATTTGACGAAATATCGTTGTGGTTTTGATGCGTGGTAAGAACGGTTCTTGCTCAGCCCGTAGCAGCCACGTAAAACTTGCAACAACAAAGTAGAGGACGTCTAACTTGTTTTTGCAGGGCATGTTGTGATGTGATATGGTCAAGGCGTGATGCTATATTTTATTGTATGAGATGATCATGTTTTGTAACCGAGTTATCGGCAATCTGGCGAGAGCCATATGGTTGTCGCTTTATTGTATGAAATGCAAGCGCCATGTAATTGCTTTACTTTATCACTAAGCGGTAGCGATAGTCGTAGAAGCAATAGTTGGCGAGGCGACAACGATGCTACGATGGAGATCAAGGTGTCGCGCGGTGGCGATGGTGATCATGGCGGTGCTTTGGAGATGGAGATCACAAGCACAAGATGATGATGGCCATATCATATCACTTATATTGATTGCATGTGATGTTTATCCTTTATGCATCTTATCTTGCTTTGATTGACGGTAGCATTATAAGATGATCTCTCACTAAAAATTATCAAGTAGTGTTCTCCCGAGTATGCACCGTTGCCAAAGTTAAATCGTGCCGAGACACCACGTGATGATCGGGTGTGATAAGCTTCACGTCCATCTACAACGGGTGCAAGCCAGTTTTGCACACGCAGAATACTCAGGTTATACTTGACGAGCCTAGCATATACAGATATGGCCTCGGAACACGGAGACCGAAAGGTCGAGCGTGAATCATATAGCAGATATGATCAACATAAGATGTTCACCATTGAAAACTACTCCATCTCACGTGATGATCGGTTATGGTTTAGTTGATTTGGATCACGTGATCACTTAGATAACTAGAGATGTCATCTAAGTGGGAGTTCTTTAATAATATGATTAATTGAACTTAAATTTATCATGAACTTAGTACTGATAGTATTTTGCTTGTCTATGTTTCTTGTAGATAGATGGCTCGTCTTTGTTGTTCCGTTGAATTTTAATGCGTTCCTTGAGAAAGCAAAGTTGAAAGATGATGGTAGCAATTACGGACTGGGTCCGTAATCCGAGGATAATCCTCATTGCTGCACGGAAAAGTTACGTCCTGGAAGCACCATTGGGTAGCGACTGCTGCTGCAGATCTTGAGCGAGAAGTTGTGAGCGTCGGCAAAGCAGAGCTGATGACTACTCTATAGTTCAGTGTGCCATGCTTTACGGCTTAGAACCGGGTCTTCAACGACGTTTTGAGCGTCATGGAGCATATGAGATGTTCCAGGAGTTGAAGTTGATATTTCAACAGAATGCCCGGATTGAGAGATATGAAGTCTCCAATAAGTTCTATAGCTGCAAGATGGAGGAGAATAGTTACGTCGGTGAGCACATACTCAAAATGTCCGGGTATTACAATCACTTGAATCAAGCGGGAGTTAATCTTCCGGATGATTGTGTCATTGATGAATTCTTCAATCACCGCCACCAAGCTACAAAGGCTTCGTGATGAACTATAATATGCAAGGGTTAGTAAAGACTATGCTCGAGCTCTTCGCAATGCTAAAAGCTGCGGAGGTAGAAATCAAAAAGGAGCATCAAGTGTTGATGGTCAATAAGACCACTAGTTTCAAGAAGAAAGGCAAAGGGAAGAAGAAGGGAACTTCAAGAAGAACAGCAAACAAGTTTCTGATCGGAGAAGAAACCCAAGTGCGGACCTAAGCACTGGCCGAGTGCTTCTACCGCAAGCGGTAGTCCTCGAAGCGGAACTGCCCCAAGTATTTGGCGGATAAGAAGGATGGCAAAGTGAACAAAGGTATATGTGATATACTTGTTATTGATGTGTACCTTACTAGAGCTCGCATAGTACAGGTATTTGATCTGGTTACATTGCTAATATTTGCAACTCGAAGCAGGAACTACGGATTAGCGAACACGGCAAAGGGCGAGGTGACGATGCGCGTGGGAAGCGGTTCCAAAGTCGATGTGATCGCGATCGCACGCTACCTCTACATCTACCTTCGGATTAGTTTTGACCTGAATAATTGTTATTTGGTGCGGCGTTGAGCATGAACATTATATCTGGATCTTGTTTGATGCGAGACGGTTATTCATTTAAATCGAGAGAATAATGGTTGTTCTATTTATATGAATAATATCTTTTATGGTCATGCACCCTTGAAGAGTGGTCTATTTTAATGAATCTCGATAGTAGTGATACACATATTCATAATGTTGAAACCAAAAGATGCAGAGTTGATAATGATAGTGCAACTTATTTGTGGCAATCGCCGTTTAGGTCATATCGGTGTAAAACGCATGAAGAAACTCCATCTTGATGGACTTTTGGAGTCACTTGATTATGAATCACTTGGCACTTGCGAACCGTGCCTCATGGGCAAGATGACTAAAACACCGTTCTCGGTACTATGGAGAGAGCAACAGATTTATTGGAAATCATACATACGGATGTATGTGGTCCAATGAATGTTGAAGCTCGTGGCGGATATCGTTATTTTCTCACCTTCACAGATGATTTGAGCAGATATGGGTATATCTACTTAATGAAACATAAGTCTGAAACATTTGAAAAGTTCAAAGAATTTCAGAGTGAAGTTGAAAATCATCGTAATAAGAAAATAAAGTTTCTACGATCTGATCGTGGAGGCGAATATTTGAGTTCTGAGTTTGGTCTACATTTGAAACAAAGCGGAATAGTTTCGCAACTCACGCCACCGGAACACCACAGCGCAATGGTGTGTCGAGCGTCGTGTCGCACTTTCTTGGATATGGTGCGATCTATGATGTCTCTTACAGATTTACCGCTATCATTTTGGGGTTATGCTCTTGAGGCGGCCGCATTCACGTTAAATAGGACACCGTCAAAATCCGTTGAGACGACGCCTTATGAACTATGGTTTAGCAAGAAACCAAAGTTGTCGTTTCGAAAGTTTGGGGTTGCGATGCTTATGTGAAGAAACTTCAACCCGATAAGCTTGAACCCAAATCGAGAAATGTGTCTTCATAGGATACCCAAAGGAGACAATTGGGTACACCTTCTATCACAGATCCGAAGGCAAAACATTCGTTGCTAAAATGGATCCTTTCTAGAGAAGGAGTTTCTCTCGAAAGAAGTGAGTGGGAGGAAAGTGGAACTTGATGAGGTAATAGTACCAGCTCCCTTATTGGAAAGTAGTTAAATCACGAAATCAGTTTACGTAACACCTACACCGATTAGTGAGGAAGATAATGATAAAGATCATGAAACTTCAGATCAAGTTGTCACTTGAACTTCGTAGATCAACAGAACAAAATCCGCACGAGTGGTACGGTAATCCTATTCGGAAGTCATGCTACTAGATCATGATGAACCTACGAACTATGAAGAAGCGATGGTGAGCCCAGATTCATAAAATGGCTTGAAGCCATGAAATCTGAGATGGGATCCATGTATGAGAACAAAGTATGGACTTTGGTAGACTTGCCCGATGATCGGCAAGCTATTGAGAATAAATGGATTTTAAGAAGAAGGCGACGCGATGGTAATGTAAGCTGTCTACAAAGCTCGACTTGTTGCAAAAGGTTTTCGACAAGTTCAAGGGGTTGACTACGATGAGACTTTCTCACCCGTAGCGATGCTTAAGTCCGTCCGAATCATGTTAGCAATTGCCGCATTTTATGATTATGAAATTTGGCAAATGGATGTAAAACTGCATTCTTGAATGGATTTCTAGAAGAAGAGTTGTATATGATACAACCAGAAGGTTTTGTCGATCCAAAAGGTGCTAACAAAGTGTGCAAGCTCAACGATCAATTTATGGTGCAGTGCAAGCCTCTCGGAGTTGGAATAAGCGCTTTGATAGTGTGATCAAAGCATATGGGTTTATCTGAGACTTTTGGAGAAGCCTGTATTTACAAGAAAGTGAGTGGGAGCTCAGTAGCATTTCTAATATTATATGTGGACGACATATTATTGATTGGAAATGATATAGAATTTCTGGATAGCATAAAGGATACTTGAATAAAAGTTTTTCAATGAAAGACCTCGGTGAAGCTGCTTACATATTAGGCATCAAGATCTATAGAGATAGATCAAGGCGCTTGATTGGACTTTCACAAAGCACATACCTTGATAAAGTTTTGAAAAGGTTCAAAATGGATCGAGCAAAGAAAGGTTTTTACTGTGTTACAAGGTGTAAGATTGAGTCGGACTCAATGCCCGACCACAGCAGAAGATAGAGAGAAAATGAAAGATGTTCCTATGCTTCAGCCATAGGCTCTATCATGTATGCAATGCTGTGTACCAGACTGACGTATGCTTAGCTGTAAGCTTGGCAGGAAGGTACCAAAGTAATCCAGAGTGGATCTTTGGACAGCGGTCAAGAACATCTGAAATACGAAAAGGACTAAGGATATGTTTCTCGTATATGGAGGTGACAAAGAGCTAGTCGTAAATGGTTACGTCGATGCAAGCTTTGACACTGATCGAGACGATTCTAAATCGCAAACCGGATCGTGTTTTTATTAAGCGGTGGAGCTGTCGGTTGGTGCAGTTCTAAACAAAGCGTCGTGGCGGGATCTACATGTGAAGCGGAGTACATAGCTGCTTGGAAGCAGCAAATGAAGGAGTCGGATGAAAGAGTTCATTTCCGATCTAGGTGTCATACCTAGTGCATCGGGACCGATGAAGATCTTACGTGACAATCTTGGTGCAATTGCCTTGGCAAAAGAATCCAGATTTCACAAGAGGACCAAGCACATCAAGAGACGCTTCAATTCCATTGGGACCAAGTCCAAGTGGGAGACATAGAGATTTGCAAAATACATACGGATCTGAATGTTGCAGACCGTTGACTAAGCCTCTTCCACGAGCAAAACATGATCAGCACCAAGACTCCATGGGTGTAAGGATCATTACTTTGTAATCTAGATTATTGACTCTAGTGCAAGTGGGAGGCTGAAGGAAATATGCCCTAGAGGCAATAATAAAGTTATTATTTATTTCCTTATATCATGATAAATGTTTATTATTCATGCTAGAATTGTATTAACCGGAAACATAATACATGTGTGAATATATAGACAAACAGTATGTCACTAGTATGCCTCTACTTGACTAGCTTGTTAATCAAAGATGGTTATGTTTCCTAACCATGAACAAGGAGTTGTTATTTGATTAACAAGGTCACATCATTAGTTGAATGATCTGATTGACATGACCCATTCCGTTAGCTTAACACTTGATCGTTTAGTATGTTAATGCTTTCTTCATGACCCATACATGTTCCTGTAACTATGAGATTATGCAACTCCCGTTTACCGGAGGAACACTTTGGGTACTACCAAACGTCACAACGTAACTGGGTGATTATAAAGGAGTACTACAGGTGTCTCCAAAGGTACTTGTTGGGTTGGCGTATTTCGAGATTAGGTTTTGTCACTCCGATTGTCGGAGAGGTATCTCTAGGCCTTCTCGGTAATACACATCACATAAAGCCTTGCAAGCATTGCAACTAAAGAGTTAGTTGTGAGATGATGTATTACGGAGCGAGTAAAGAGACTTTCCGTACGAGATTAAACTAGGTATTGGATACCGACGATCGAATCTCGGAAAGTAACATACCGATGACAAAGGAACAACGTATGTTGTTATGCGGTTTGACCGATAAAGATCTTCGTAGAATATGTAGGAACCAATATGAGCATCCAGGTTCCGCTATTGGTTATTGACCGAGAATAGTTCTAGGTCATGTCTACATAGTTCTCGAACCGTAGGGTCCATGCACGCTTAAGGTTTCAATGGCGGTTATTATGAGTTTATGTATTTTGATGTACGAAGGAGTTGAGTCCGGATGTGATCACGGACATGACGAGGAGTCTCGAAATGGTCGAGACATAAAGATTGATATATTGGATGGTTATATTCGGACACGGAAAGGTTCGGAAGTTTCGGAGAAAACCGGAGTGCTGGGAGGGTTACGGAACCCCCGGGAAGTTATGGGCCTTATTGGGCCAAGAGGGAGAGAGGGCTGCACCGGGGAGGTGGTGCGCCCCCCCTCCATGGGGAGTCGAATTGGACTGGGAGGCGCAGCCCCCTTCCTCTCCCTCTCCTCTCTTTCCTTCCCTTCCCTCTTCCTAGTAGGACTAGGAAAGGGAGTCCTACTCCTACTAGGAGGAGGACTCCCCCTCCCTTGGTGCGCCCCAAGGCTGGCCGGCCCTCCCCTTGCTCCTTTATATATACGGGGCAGGGGGCACCCTAGGACACACAAGTTGATCTACGGATCGTTCCTTAGCCGTGTCGGTGCCCCCTCCACCATATTCCACCTCGGTCATATTGTAGCGGTGCTTAGGCGAAGCCTGCGACGGTAGAACATCAAGATCGTCACCACGCTCGTCGTCTTGTGGAACTCCTTCCCGACGCTTTGCTGGATCGGAGCTCGGGGATCGTCATCGAGCTGAGCGTGTGCCAAGAACTCGGAGGTGCGGAGTGCAGTGCTTGGATCGGTCGGATCGTGAAGGCGTCGACTACATCAACAGCGTTAATATAACGCTTCGCTTTCGGTCTCGACAGTGCGTGGACGGACACTCTCCCCTCTCGTTGCTATGCCATCACCATGGTCTTGCGTGATCGTAGGAAAATTTTTGAAATTACTACGTTACCCAACATCTAAGTCTCAATCTGGATACATATTGTAAGTGAGAGCAATTAGCTAGAGTAGCCCCGTGCAGAGCATTGTAGACATAGAATATTTGCAAAATACATACGGCTCTGAATGTGACAGACCCGTTGACTAAACTTCTCTCACGAGCAAAACATGATCGTCCCTTAGTACTCTTTGGGTGTTAATCACATAGCGATGTGAACTAGATTATTAACTCTAGTAAACCCTTTGGGTGTTGGTCACATGACGATGTGAACTATGGGTGTTAATCACATACAGATGTGAATATTAGTGTTGAATCACATGATGATGTGAACTAGATTATTGACTCTAGTGCAAGTGGGAGGCTGAAGGAAATATGCCCTAGAGGCAATAATAAAGTTATTATTTATTTCCTTATATCATGATAAATGTTTATTATTCATGCTAGAATTGTATTAACGGAAACATAATACATGTGTGAATACATAGACAAGCAGTGTCACTAGTATGCCTCTACTTGACTAGCTCGTTAATCGAAGATGGTTATGTTTCTAACCATAGACATGAGTTGTCATTTGATTAACGGGATCACATCATTAGAAGAATGATCTGATTGACATGACCCATTCCGTTAGCCTAGCACATGATCGTTTAGTATGTTGCTATTGCTTTCTTCATGACTTATACATGTTCTCGTAACTATGAGATTATGCAACTCACGTTTACGGAGGAACACTTTGGTACTACCAAACGTCACTGGCGAATCGGGTGATTATAAAGGAGTACTACAGGTGTCTCCAAAGGTACATGTTGGGTTGGCGTATTTGAGATTAGGTTTTGTCACTCCGATTGTCGGAGAGGTATCTCTGGGCCTTCTCGGTAATACTCATCACCTAAGCCTTGCAAGCATTGTAACTAATGAGTTAGTTATGAGATGATGTATTACGGAACGAGTAAAGAGACTTGCGAACGAGATTGAACTAGGTATTGGATACCGACGATCGAATCTCGGGCAAGTAACATACCGATGACAAAGGGAACAAAGTATGTTGTTATGCGGTTTGACCGATAAAGATCTTCAGTAGAATATGTAGGAACCAATATGGGCATCCAGGTTCCGCTATTGGTTATTGACCAAGAATAGTTCTAGGTCATGTCTACATAGTTCTCGAACCCGTAGGGTCCGCACGCTAACGTTCGATGACAGTTCATTATGAGTTTATAAGTATTGATGCACGAAGTTTGTTGAGTCCCGGATGTGATCACGGACATGACGAGGAGTCTCGAAATGGTCGAGACATAAATATTGATATATTGGAAGCCTATGTTTGGACTTGGAATGGTTCGAGTGAAAACAGGATATTATCGGAACACCGGGGTTACGGAACCCCGGGGGTATATGGGCCTTCATGGGCCTCAAGGGAGAAGGAGAAGGGCGGCCAAGGTGGGCTGCGCGCCCCCTCCCCTTCCAGTCCGAATAGGACAAGGAGAGGGGCGGCGCCCTCCCTCTTTCCCCTCCCAATCCTACTCCAACTAGGAGAGGGGGGAGTCCTACTCGGTGGGAGTAGGACTCCTCCTAGTGCGCCTCCCCTTGGGCGGCCACCTCCCCTTGTCTCCTTTATATACTGAGGCAGGGGCACCCCATGACACAAAAGTTGATCTACGGATCTTTCCTTAGCCGTGTGCGGTGCCCCTTCCACCATATTCCACTTGGTCATATCGTCGCGGAGCTTAGGAGAAGCCCTGCGCCGGAGAAGTCATATCGTCGCGGAGCTTAGCGAAGCCCTCGTCGGTGGAGCATCAACCGTCCCACGCCGTCGTCTTGTGGAACTCATCCCGACACTTTGCTGGACCGAGTCCGGGGATCGTCATCGAGCTGAGCGTGTGCAGAACTCGGAGGTGCCGTCGTTCGGTGCTTGGATCGGTCGGATCGTGAAGGCGCACGACTACATCAACAGCGTTGTTATAACGCTTCGCTTTCGGTCTCACAGTGCGTGGGCGGACCTCTCCCTCTCGTTGCTATGCCATCACCATGGTCTTGCGTGATCGTAGGAAATTTTTGAAATTACTCGTTCCCCAACGATGGCATCCGAGCCTGGTTTTATGCGTTGATGTCATGTGCACGAGTAGAACACAAGTGAGTTGTGGGCGATACAAGTCATACTGCCTACCAGCATGTCATACTTTGGTTCAGCGGTATTGTGAGATGAAGCGCCCGGACCGACATTACGCGTGCGCTTACGCGAGACTGGTTTCACCGCTCCGAGCACTCGTTGCTTAAAGGTGACCGGCGGGTGTCATCTCTCTCACTTTAGTTGAATCCGGTGTGGCTACGCCCGGTCCTTGAGAAGGTTAAAGCGGAGTCTATTTGACGAAATATCGTTGTGGTTTTGATGCGTAGGTAAGAACGGTTCTTGCTCAGCCCGTAGCAGCCACGTAAAACTTGCAACAACAAAGTAGAGGACGTCTAACTTGTTTTTGCAGGGCATGTTGTGATGTGATATGGTCAAGGCGTGATGCTATATTTTATTGTATGAGATGATCATGTTTTGTAACCAAGTTATCGGCAATGGCAGGAGCC
This sequence comes from Aegilops longissima, assembly GCA_021605205.1. Taxonomy (NCBI): domain Eukaryota; kingdom Viridiplantae; phylum Streptophyta; class Magnoliopsida; order Poales; family Poaceae; genus Aegilops; species Aegilops longissima. The sequence continues at coordinate 61,180,718 of CM038678.1, read as the reverse complement.
ATATGGTTGTCGCTTTATTGTATGAAATGCAAGCGCCATGTAATTGCTTTACTTTATCACTAAGGAGTAGCGATAGTCGTAGAAGCAATAGTTGGCGAGGCGACAACGATGCTACGATGGAGATCAAGGTGTCGCGTCGGTGGCGATGGTGATCATGGCGATTGCTTGGCGATGGAATCACAAGCACAAGATGATGATGACCATATCATATCACTTATATTGATTGCATGTGATGTTTATCCTTTATGCATCTTATCTTGCTTTGATTGACGGTAGCATTATAAGATGATCTCTCACTAAAATTATCAAGAAGTGTTCTCCACGAGTATGCACCGTTGCCAAAGTTCGTAGTACCCGGACACCACGTGATGATCGGGTGTGATAAGTTCTCGTCCATCTACAACGGGTGCAAAACAGTTGCACACGCGAATACTCGAGTTAAACTTGACGAGCCTTGCATATAACAGATATGGCCTCGGAACACGGAGACCGAAAGGTCGGCGTGAATCATATAGTAGATATGATCAACATAGTGATGTTCACCATTGAAACTACTCCATCTCACGTGATGATCGGACATGGTTTAGTTGATTTGGATCACGTAATCACTTAGATGACTAGAGATGTCTATCTAAGTGAGAGTTCTTAAGTAATATGATTAATTGAACTTAAATTTATCATGAACTTACTCTGGTAGTATTTTGCAGATTATGTTGTAGATCAATAGCTCGCGTTGTTGCTTCCCTATGTTTTTATATGTGTTCCTAGAGAAAATTGTATTGAAAATGTTAGTAGCAATGATGCGGATTGGATCCGTGATCTGAGGTTTATCCTCATTGCTGCACGTAAGAATTATGTCCTTGATGCACCGCTGGGTGACAGACCTATTGCAGGAGCAGATGCGAGGCGTTATGAGCGTTTGGCTAGCTCAATATGAGCGAATCTGAGCGTTATGAGCGTTTGGCTAGCTCAATATGATGACTACTTGATAGTTTAGTGCACCATGCTTAACGGCTTAGAATCGGGACTTCAAAGGCGTTTTGAGCGTCATGGACCATATGAGATGTTCCAGAATTGAAGTTAATATTTCAAGCAAATACCGAGTTGAGAGATATGAAGTCTCCAACAAGTTCTATAGCTAAAAGATGGAGGAGAATCGCTCAACTAGTGAGCATGTGCTCAGATTATGCAGGTGCTTCAATCGCTTGAATCAAGTGGGAGTTAATCTTCCGAGATAAGATAGTGATTGACAGAATTCTCTAGTCACCATCACTAAGTTACTAGAACTTCGTGATGAACTATAATATGCAAGAGATGACGAAAACGATTCCCGAGCTCTTCGTGATGTTGAAATAGACGAAGATAGAAATCAAGAAAGAGCATCAAGTGTTGATGATTGACAAGACCACTAGTCTCAACGAAAAGGGCAAAGGGAAGAAGGGAACTTCAAGAAGAGCGGCAAGCAAGTTGCTGCTCGAGTGAAGAAGCCCAAGTCTGGACCTAAGCACGAGACTAAGTGCTTTTGCTGCAATGGAACTGGTCCTTTGAAGCGGAACTACCCCAAGTATTTGGCGGATAAGAAGGATGGCAAAGTGAACAAAGAGATATTTGATATACAGATTATTGATGTGTATTTTATTAGTGTTCATAGCAACCCCTCAAGTATTTGATACTTGGTTCGGTTGCTAAGAGTAGTAACTTCAAAGCGGAGTTGCAGAATGAGCGAAACTAGTTGAAGGGAAGTGACGATGAGTGTTGGAAGTAGTTCCAAGATTGATATGATCATCATCGCACACTCCCTATACTTTCGGGATTAGTGTTAAACCTAAATAAATGTTATTTGGTGTTTGCGTTGAGCATGAATATGATTTGATCATGTTTATTGCAAAACGGTTATTCATTTAAAGTCAAAGAATAATTGTTGTTCATTTAAATGAATAAAACCTTCGATGGTCATACACCCAATGAAAATAGTTTATTGGATCTCGATCGTAGTGATACACATATTCATAATATTGATGCCAAAAGATGCAAAGTTAATAATGATAGTGCAACTTATTTGTGGCTTGCCGTTTGGGTCATATCGGTATAAAGCGCATGAAGAAACTCCATAAGGATGGATTTTGGAATCACTTGGTTATGAATCATTTGATGCTTGCGAACCGTGCCTTTTGGGCAAGATGACTAAAACTCCGTTCTCGGAACAATGGAACAAGCTCTTGACTTGTTGGAAATAACACATATATACCGATGTATGCGATCCAATGAGTGTTGATGCTCGTGGCAAGTATCGTTATTTTTCTGACCTTCACAAGATGATTTGAGTAGATATGGGTATATCTACTTGATGAAACATAAGTCTGAAATAGTTGAAAGGTTCAAATAATTTCAGAGTGAAGTGGAAAATCATCGCAACAAGAAAATAAAGTTTCTGCGATCTGATCGTGGAGATGAATATTTGAGTTACGAGTTTGGTCTTCAATGAAAACAATGTGGAATAGTTTCACAGCTCACGCCACATGGAACACCACAACATAATGGTGTGTCCGAACGTCGTAACCGCACTTTATTGGATATGGTGCAATCTATGATGTATCTTACCGATTTACCACTATCGTTTTGGGTTATGCATTAGAGACAGCTGCATTCACGTTTAATAGGGCACCATCTAAATCCGCTGAGATGACACCGTATGAACTATGGTTTAGCGATAAACCTAAGTCGTCGTTTCTTAAAGTTTGGAGTTGTGATGCTTATGTGAAAAGTTTTCACCGATAAGCTCGAACCCAAATCGAGAAGTGCGTCTTCATAGAATACCCAAAAGAAACTGTTGGGTACACCTTCTATCACAGATCTAAAAGCAAAACATTTGTTGCTAAAATGGATCCTTTCTAGAGAAGGAGTTTCTCTCGAAAGAAGTGAGTGGGAGGAAAGTAGAAACTTGATGAGGTAATTGTACCTTCTCCCTTATTGGAAAGTAGTTCATCACGTAAATCAGTTCCAAATGATTCCTACACCAATTAGTAAGGAAGTTAATGATGATGATCATGAAACTTCAGATCAAGTTGCTACCAAACCTCGTAGGTCTTCCGAGTAAGATCCACACCGAGTGGTACGGTAATCATGTTCGGAAGTCATGTTACTAGACCATGATGAACCTACGAACTATGAGGAAGCGATGATGAGCCCAGATTCGCGAAATGGCTTGAGGCCATGAAATCTGAGATGGGATCCATGTATGAGAACAAAGTATGGACTTTGATGGAGTTGCTCGATGATCGGCAAGCCATATTATATAAATGGATCTTCAAGAGGAAGACAGATCTTGATAGTAGTGTTACTATCTACAAAGCTAGACTTGTCAAAAAGGTTTTTGACAAAGTTCAAGATGTTGAATACAATGAGATTTTCTCACTCGTACCGATGCTTAAAAGTCTGTCCGAATCATGTTAGCAATTACCACATTTTATGAAATCTGGCAAATGGATGTCAAAACTTCATTCTTTAATGCATTTATTAAAGAAGAGTTGTATATGATGCAACCAGAAGGTTTTATCAATCCTAAAGGAGCTAACAAAATATGCAAGCTTCAGCGATCCATCTATGGACTGGTGCAAGCATCTCGGAGTTGGAATAAGCGCTTTGATAGTATGATCAAAGCATATGGTTTTATCTGACTTTTGGAGAAGCCTGTATTTACAAGAAAGTGAGTGGGAGCACTACAACATTTCGATAAGTATATGTGAATGACATATTGTTGATCGGAAATAATGTAGAATTATTCGCAAAGCATAAAGGAGTATTTGAAAGGAGTTTTTCAAAGAAAGGACCTCGGTAAAGCTGCTTACATATTGAGCATCAAGATCTATTGAGATAGCTCAAGGCGCTTGATAAGTTTTTCAATAAGTACATACCTTGTCAAAATTTTGAAGAAATTCAAAATAGAACATCAAAGAAAAGTTCTTGCTGTGTTGCAAAAGGTGTGAAATTGAGTAAGACTCAATCCCGACCACAAAGAGAAAATAGAAAAGAGAATGAAAGTCATTCCCTATACCTCATCATAGGTTCTATAAAGTATGCTATGCTATGTACCGGACCTATTGTATACCTTGCTCTGAATTTGGCAAAGGAGTGCAATAGTGATCTAGGAGTAGATCATGGACATTGGTCAAGAACATCCTTAGTGAAGACTAAGGAAATATTTCTCGATTATGGAGGTGATAAAAGAGCCCGTCGTAAAGAGTTACATCGATGCAAGCTTTTACACTGATCCAGATGACTCTAAGTCTCAATCTGGATACATATTGTAAGTGAGAGCAATTAGCTAGAGTAGCCCGTGCGAGCATTGTAGACATAGAATATTTGCAAAATACATACGGCTCGAATGTGACAGACCGTTGACTAAACTTCTCTCACGAGCAAAACATGATCATCCTTAGTACTCTTTGGGTGTTAATCACATAGCGATGTGAACTAGATTATTAACTCTAGTAAACCCTTTGGGTGTTGGTCACATGACGATGTGAACTATGGGTGTTAATCACATACAGATGTGAATATTAGTGTTGAATCACATGATGATGTGAACTAGATTATTGACTCTAGTGCAAGTGGGAGATGAAGGAAATATGCCCTAGAGGCAATAATAAAGTTATTATTTATTTCCTTATATCATGATAAATTTTATTATTCATGCTAGAATTGTATTAACGGAAACATAATACATGTGTGAATACATAGACAAACAGAGTGTCACTAGTATGCCTCTACTTGACTAGCTCGTTAATCGAAGATGGTTATGTTTCCTAACCATAGACATGAGTTGTCATTTGATTAACGGGATCACATCATTAGAAGAATGATCTGATTGACATGACCCATTCCGTTAGCCTAGCACATGATCGTTTAGTATGTTGCTATTGCTTTCTTCATGACTTATACATGTTCCTGTAACTATGAGATTATGCAACTCCGTTTACGGAGGAACACTTTGGTACTACCAAGCGTCACAACGAATCGGGTGATTATAAAGGAGTACTACAGGTGTCTCCAAAGGTACATGTTGGGTTGGCGTATTTGAGATTAGGTTTTGTCACTCCGATTGTCGGAGAGGTATCTCTGGGCCTTCTCGGTAATACTCATCACCTAAGCCTTGCAAGCATTGTAACTAATGAGTTAGTTATGAGATGATGTATTATGAACGAGTAAAGAGACTTGCGTAGCGAGATTGAACTAGGTATTGGATACCGACGATCGAATCTCGGGCAAGTAACATACCGATGACAAAGGGAACAAAGTATGTTGTTATGCGGTTTGACCGATAAAGATCTTCGTAGAATATGTAGGAACCAATATGGGCATCCAGGTTCCGCTATTGGTTATTGACCAAGAATAGTTCTAGGTCATGTCTACATAGTTCTCGAACCCGTAGGGTCCGCACGCTTAACAACGTTTCGATGACAGTTCATTATGAGTTTATAAGTATTGATGCACGAAGTTTGTTGAGTCCGGATGTGATCACGGACATGACGAGGAGTCTCGAAATGGTCGAGACATAAAGATTGATATATTGGAAGCCTATGTTTGGACTTGAATGGTTCCAAGTGAAAGCAGGATGTTCTTGGAACAGGGGTTACGGAACCCCGGGGTATATGGGCCTTCATGGGCCTCAAGGGAGAAGGAGAAGGGCCGGCCAAGGTGGGCTGCGCGCCCCTCCCCTTCCAGTCCGAATAGGACAAGGAGAGGGGGCGGCGCCTTCCCTCTTTCCCTCCCCAATCCTACTCCAACTAGGAGAAGGGGGAGTCCTACTCGGTGGGAGTAGGACTCCTCCTAGTGCGCCTCCCCTTGGGCCGCCACCTCCCCTTGTCTCCTTTATATACTGGGGCAGGGGCACCCCATGACACAAAAGTTGATCTACGGATCTTTCCTTAGCCGTGTGCGGTGCCCCTTCCACCATATTCCACTTGGTCATATCGTCGCGGAGCTTAGGAGAAGCCTGCGCGGAGAAGTCATATCGTCGCGGAGCTTAGGCGAAGCCCTGCGTCGGTGGAGCATCAACTTCGTCACTGCGCGCGTCGTCTTGTGGAACTCATCCCGACACTTTCTTTGGATCGAGTCCGGGATCGTCATCGAGCTGAGCGTGTGCAGAACTCGGAGGTGCCGACGTTCGGTGCTTGGATCGGTCGGATCGTGAAGGCGTCGACTACATCAACAGCGTTGTTATAACGCTTCGCTTTCGGTCTCACGAGGGTGCGTGGACGGACACTCTCCCCTCTCGTTGCTATGCCATCACCATGGTCTTGCGTGATCGTAGGAAATTTTTTGAAATTACTACGTTCCCCAACAGAATATCCTTCTTATCAGATACGATATGGTATAGGGTTGGATACTATTCCGAGAGAGTGGTATGTACTAGTTACTTATCCTCTCAAAAAAGGTATCTTTCGAGCTGCCCTTTTTCATGAAAGATCCAAAACGAAACAGACTTTCTTGCCAAAAGATGGAATCAGAAGTAATGTTGAGAAGAAAAAACACACATGAAACACACACTCCCTCCGTTTGAAAAAGATTTGTCTCTCAAATGGATGTATCTACCATCAAATTAGTGTTAGATACATCTATTAAAGGAACAAGTTTGGGACAAGTCTTTTTGAACGAAGGGAGTAGAAATTAGAAGCTGGCATTGTGAAGGAGATCAAAGCAACAACAACACAACTATCTGAGCGTTACTTCATCTTCAAATGGCGTGAGACAAACTATGAGGCACATAGGCTTGTTAAGCACACTTTAGGACCATCTTCTTTCGTGTGTCTACATGTTAGATCCTTCTGATCTATTCTTCTCTTTATCGATGACGTTTTGTTATTTTGATGCGCTAGTCTCGTGGGGCCTTAGCAGCACGACTTCTTGAGTGTCTACTGCAACAAGTTCTGTCCGGCTCTGATGATGGAGGAACGATGACGGCAGTGCACTTTCAGCTCACTCTAGTGCTTGTAGTCATCACTAGGTGGTCTATGCACCTGAATTAATTTTTATTATTTCTAGTGTTTCTTGTACTGCTAGATATATGATGAATAGATCAGAAGTTTTCTCACATGCTATTCGTGGCTCCTTTTAATCCCCGGACTTAAATTGTATTCTCATGTATTTGGACATTGATCAATAAAGTGTTTTCTCACATGCTATTCGTGGCTCCTTTTAATCCCCGGACTTAAATTGTATTCTCATGTATTTGGACATTGATCAATAAAGTGAATGTGTTTAGATTTAGACTAAAAAATGGGTGATTAAATTGCTTAAAAGTTTTTTCACAGGAAAAAATCTCAAAAGATAACGCGCTCCAATCGCACGGGTTGCTTTGACTACGCGTTGACCAGGGCCCGCTCCAAGCCGCCGCCGCCGGCGGTGGTGGCCATCCTGAGTTCCCGACCGCTGGCGCCACCTTGCCTCCCCTGATACAAGCAAGCTCTGCGCCAGCGGATCATCAGGGTCGCGTCCGGGCCGTACTAATCGCATCAGCGCTGGGTGCTCGCCTCCATTCAGCCGAAGGTGAGCCCTGTTCTTCCCTCGGTTTCAGCTGTCCGTCCGAGCGAGCCTCCGAGGTGAGCGAGAACCCTATCCGGGCGATTCATGGGGAGCCCTCTGTGCTCTGCCCGCCCTTGGTCGCGGTCTCTTGCCGATTTCCAGGAAAGATTGACTGAATAACAACCCTGTACCAGCACGCCGCTCCTGCAGTTCAGGCATTGTCTCTCTGGCGTGCAACAACCTTTGCATTTGTTATCCTTTTTTTTGTCAAACGGAACGGACCTAATCTAGGAACCGGATCCACTTTTGTTCAGTAGCACCCATATTTTGTCAATCTCCACAAAGAAACTGTCTAGCATGTTCTCTTGGGAGTTGGGATTGCCTCCCACAGCTTTGCCCACAGAAGAGTGAACGATCTCCTATATGGCCTTCACAACAGATTGTTTCAGTTCTCTTCTTTCATGGAAAAAATGTACTGTAATAATTTCCAGTTAATCAAGACACCGCTTTGAGTGCAAACTTGAAAAAGGAAATGCCTAAGAACATTAACTGCAGATAGTGTACACCTAGACGACGGCGCCTGCGGTCGTCGTGTTTCCTTCTTGAAGGCATCTCCGGATGTCCCGCTCAGTTCTCTTTGGGTGAGTAGGCAGTGGAGATTGAGTTGGCCGGTGCCTTTTTTTTATTTCCTTTTTCTTTTTTCTTTTTTGTGCTTATGGTCGGGGGTTTCGCTAGACTGTCCCTTAATCAATCAAGCATCTGTGTTGTTTTCGGCCTGCTTTTCCTTATAAACCGGGCCAACTCTATTCTTTTTTATGAAATTGTAGGACCACCCTGTCCTCTTGACGAGGTTCCGTCATAAAAAAATAGTGTACACCTAGATTATCAAGCACATTACCGAGAAAAATTACACACCATTGACTAGTTAACATTTAACAATGAGAGAACTTGTCCGCTACGCAGGTACATGATTTCATTGCTTGTCCAGGCTTAACCTAAGCACAGGGGCTGACAAAACAGGAGGGGTGCCGGCCGGCCATGGCATCCTACTGCTGTTTTGGGAAATCAAGGACACGTTTGCCAAGCTTTACTGTACCACGGTATCGGTTGATAACGCTCCAAGACATGCTTTGCCTGATTCTTCGTCGAGAAGGCGAAGTGGTTGCCATCGAGGGCACTGGCGGCTTGGGAAAGACATGGGCGGCAAAAGCGGCATTTGAAACCGCAAGGAACTCTAATCGCTATGATACATATATCTGGGTTTCTTTGTCTACAAGTTGTAGTGTGAGACGGTGCATTGAGAAGATTGCCATAGTTCTTTCGATTGACATTGGTGAGGAACTGTTATCATCAAGAATCAGGGCGATGATCAAGGAGCATCTCGTGAGACGGAAGTTCTTGTTGGTCCTTGATAACGCTTATTTTGTTGAGGAAAACATCTTACGGATCTTGGGGATTCCATGTCCTCGAGAGCAGAGTTTAGGTTCAAAGGTCATTGTGACCACAAGAACCGGGAGGACAGTGTCAGTCATGGATCCAGCTATACTTATATCGCCACAACCTCTCACAGATCAGGCCTCATATGACCTACTGTGCGAGAAGATCGGCAGAGATATTGATCTGGGGTTAGTTGACAACTGTTTTGGCATGCCATTGTCGATTATCTTACTGGCTGGGGCGCTGTATGATGTGCCTGAACAGAAGTCGAGCAAGTTAATAAGTGAAGCTTATGTGGCTCTAGGACCCAAGATATCAGTGTTCGCTACAATGATTCGCCTTGTAAAGCTTTGTTACCGCCGGCCTCCTAGTGATACTGCCAGGCACTGCTTCCTGTACTGCCTACTCTTCCCTGACGATGAAGCAATTCCTGTCAAAGACCTGATCATTTTATGGAAGCTAGATGGTATCATTCAAGAAGCTAGACATTCTCATCAGGCTAACTGTTATGGTGAGGAAATTCTTCATGTGCTTTTAAAGCATGGTTTGATTCATTTTTAGGGTGACCATCATATCCGCATGCATGATGTCATCAGAGAGACGGTATCACAACTTGGACGGGAGAATGGCTATGTGGAGCAGCCTGAAAAGTACTTTGACAATGACATTCCATTTGAGTATCTTCTTGCCAAGTTCGGCAGAAGGATTTCCTTGATGAACAATACAGTGAAGGAAGAACTCCGTGCAAGTCCAAGCCATGAGTTCTTTTCAACTTGGACGCTACTTTTAAGAGGGAACCGCCGTATGAGAACCATATCAGAAGAATTTTTCTGCCGTGTGGGAATGCTGAGAGTGCTAGACCTGTCCTTCACTGCAATCAGAATCCTGCCACAGTCCATTTCTGGTCTTTATTACCTCCGGTTGCTGCTACTGGTTGGATGTGAATACCTGGAGGAAATTCAGCACATAGGCTCGCTGGGGATGCTGGAGGGACTGAGTGCATCAGGTTGTGGCTCCCTAAAAAGGGTAGAATGCGGATCATTTGACCGTATGAGGTTGCTCGAGATCCTCGACCTTTCGGGAACCTCTATCGAATGCTTGCCGTCCCTGGCTGCGTGCATGGCACTTAACCAACTTCTGATACAAGATTGCGCATTTCTCAAGTCTGAGCAAACTATGGAAACAGACCACAAGTCTTGTGATACAGAATTTATCAGGTTCCCTTATGGAGTTTCAGAGACAGGTGCTGTCAGTAACCTACAGATAGGGACAAGTAAGGATCTGGTGAATTGGATGGCCATGCTTTGGTTACCTTGTGGACTGACTTTTGAATTTTCTGACAGATTTGGTATGAGGGTCTCTCAAGATGTAAACCAGGACAAAAGAACATACATTTATGCAAGCCATGCCAACTTCGTTCAGTCTTTGGATAAAGACTCTCCACTGTGGTCAAACTGCCTTCGGAAGTTTCACATAGTTATCTCCCCTTTAAAGTACGATCAAACCATGGACAATAACTTCAGAGTATGGAGAACAAAATTCTCTGCGCTGGATGCGCAGTCCGGTGATTTCAATAGGGTTTTGGAGATAAACTGTGTCAGCATTCCTAATGATCTTGAAGGGATTCTTCAACATGCTGAGCTAATATCATTAAAATGTGTAACAGCGACAAATCTGGCATGGACCCTGAATACCGGAACACTGACAGTAGCAGCACGAGAACTTTGGATAGAGGACTGTCATCAACTGGAGAATATTTTCTTACTGAAAGAAGTGGCTACAATGGACAAATTGGAGAATATATGGATCTCCAACATGGACAATTTAGCATACTTCTGCCAAGGGATGGAAGATTTGACTAGTTTCAGTTCTCTGATGCACTTGCTCCTCGATTGCTGTCCAAAACTGAACTTACTCTTTCCTTCATCCCTGCGCCTGCGAATCTTTGTAGCCTACAAATAAGGTTCTGTGACAGCTTGGAGAGAGTGTTTGACGAACCGGTCGCCATGAACGTGCCCTTCCGGGGCTGCAGTCACTGCAGCTGTGGGAGCTTCAGAGCTTAGCTACATCTGCAGAGGGTCCTGCCATCTCTCAAGGACTTGAAGGTGAAGGGCTGTGGGAAACTGAAGGAAATCCCCATTGGTGTGGGTGAAAATAATCCGTTCTTCACGACGATAATAGGAGAAACGCAATGGTGGAACGATTTAGTCTGGGGTGATGAAAGTATCAAGCGCTGGATACTGTTTAGAAACTGTGGCCCCTTGCTACCGCATTTTGCAACTGAAGGATGAACCTTCCGCCATTCTTCTTTCGTGTTGGCGGTGATGCCTCGCAAGGTGCTCAGAGTTGCTTTTCAGGTGTTGGCTGTTGTCTGTGGAGTGAGCTAGTGACAGGAGGTGCAGTGGTTGTCTAAGCTTAGCATTTGGCGCAAGTGGCTCTCGATATCGTGACATCATATCGAAGGTGTGATGCCCTTCGGCGGCATTGTGGCACTCCTCGACGTGTAACGTACTTGAGGTCATCCCCAGGGTACTTGCTGCGCAAGCGGGGCGGTTTGTGCTCTCTGCTTTCTCTTGGCAGAGATGGCTCAGAAATTTCAGAGAGGATCTTACTCTGGTTATCCATAGAGTACAAAGCACTCGAATAACTTCGAAGGTTGGATACAACATAATTTGTAACACTTCATGTACTCTCTGCACACCTGTAAATATTCCCTATGTACATATTTTTTTAATTTATAAAACTGTGCACTATGATCCTTTCCCTACTGTATTTTGGCAAGAGCATAAGGAAAAAACAGGAGAAAGAGATAATTGGCCAGATCATCAGGGAAAAATAGGTGTCCCTGCATAGGATTGGGGGTTTTAAAATTTATATGGAATGCATTCTTTTGACCTCCACATCTTATAGGGAATCTAACAAGTGTTTGAATTTTGTTCCTTTGAGAACTTCAATGGACTTCTCTCTACTCACTATCTTCATTCCTCTAAAATTTATGAATTTACTTTGTTGTGCACCATCCAAGGGAATTACTTGCGAAATTTATTGGAGAATTTGGTCAACCCATGCAACTCAAATACTCCCTCCATTCCTCTTTTATAGTGTGTTTTTCTGTTGTTGCTAAAGTTCCGAATTGTAGTGCGCATTTGCAGTGCTAATAAAGGAACAAAGGGGGAGCAAAAGGAGTATTAGTTTACTCCTGTTAGGCATTATTTTCTGGGGGTGAAAGAGGTTCATCATCCATTAGGAATAGTCAAATTACAACAACTATGCATTTTGTGTGTGGCAGTTGATTGATTTGATAGCCACAATTGTGAAAATGTTATGGTGATTTGAAAGTCATCCACTACAGGAACTGAGAACAAAAGGGGTCTTCTAGGCTATTGCAAGTTCACATGGATGGATGAATTGCTGAAAATAAGAGATCCAGTCACACATCCATAATCCCATTCATCACATGCTTAAGAAAAAGAATCGTGCCCATCCAACGAAATCAGGCTATTTGCAACTTTACAACCTACCTACCGCTGTACAATTTTTGCCTTGACATAGATCATATTGACAAAAATAAAAGAATCTCCGGTATGGCTGGTCGCGTCACTCAACCATACAAACTTCCTGCAGGAGTCGTCCATACAGGCGCGTCAAGGTTGTTGTCTCCTGCTGCATTTACCCAGCTCTTTCGATGTCAATTGCTCCCTGCACGCGGTATCGTGCACAGAAGGTAAGATTTTTTTTTAAAGAAAAGTACAAGTAGGATTCGACAAACTGAATGTTATAACACAAACTTCCAAAACTAGATATAGCACTATAGTGCACAAATTTATCAGTAGAAACTATTAAAAAGGGACATTTAATTTACCACATCAGGATGATCTCTCATCGTTCTGGTAGCAATTGAGGTAGCTCGTCTAGTCGGTTTTCTTTTCTTGTGGAAGGATTCATGGAGAGAATCCATCATTGAAGCTTCAGGCCACTTGCCACTTCTGTCAGTTGGATCCAAGTTGCTAGGGCCCCAGGTATACATCACAAACTTCCTCACCTATAAACAAAAAAAAATCAGTATCCTTTATTGACCAAGAGATGCAGCCCCATGGATGGCATATATAATGCTCATCGTTGGACCAAGACATGCTTCACCTTATCCCAGTTCTGTTGAGCTCGCCGTTTACTCAGAATTTTCAGCATTCTTGTATCCTCATTACGGAGCTTCTTTATCCTAGCTTCACACTGAAGAGTCCAAATAATAATCAGTTGCATACCAAATCAGTTTACACGTCATCGCATGCTTATTCCTTTTTTCAGTGTCACAGAGCAAAAAATAAAAAAAACAGTAAATTTTTCATGAACTTACTTGAGCCATAAGGCAGAGAAATATCGCTATACTGAAGGCATAAAGGCCACCAATACTCGCAATTATACTGACTGCATGAAACAATCGCTATTAGATGATAGAAATGGAAACTGCACAAATTAGGTAGCTAATGCTCAAATTCACAACCCATGTAACTGGCAAGGTGTTCTGTTGGACACTTGGGCCAACTTTCTCACAAGTGGGCCCTCATTATAACCACAAAAGTATGTGTCTACGGGGCACGCAACGGCACAAGGCTAGTATTTATGGCCTATTCGGTGTGCAGGCATGTGGAAAATCGTCTTGAGAAATATCACAACCTATAAGTTGCTTCTGTTTTAAGTACTTTCATATCTGGAGAAGATATTCAGGATTTGTTGCCATGCCAGGGATTCAAGGTTAAGCTACTTTTAGTATCAGGAAATAGCAATGGAGGATGGTTCTACTAATTAAGTGAAACCCACTGTGAGCTGGAAACAAATTTCCAATATGTTACAAGTAGAAAGCTTTTTGTAACCATATATTCATATCTGCAGTAGCATGATCAGTTTAAACTAGTAAAAGCTATGAGCTAAGTTTGAAGTTTAAGCAAATCAAACAGCTATATCAAGATCGAATTTAATGAACCACACACTAATCCAGGTCCTCTAGGATTGGAAAGCCTATCATGGAGCAAAATATTTAGGACAATTCATATGGTAGTTAATAGTTGGATCTGAAGTAATATTGCTATATAATCCATAATCCTTACGTAGTTGGTTACTAGGAAATAATTTGGCCACTAAATAAACTAGAAAATCAAACAGAAATGCTCAGCCTTGTCATCATAAGAGACTCACCTGGGCCTAAGACACTTTCATTGCTAATCTCCACGATGTAATCTGAAAGATAACTTATGTAGAGCGTAGTATTTAATACTCCATCAGTAGGGTTCTGCAGGGACGCATTCAAGCTGCTGACATCCGAAAAGGTGGACCCTGGAGTGAAGTCCTGAAGCAGTGGCTGCAAGAGCTTCAGGTTGTTAAGTTTGTTGTATATCTGGGGAAACAGCTGAATCTTGAGCACGTTGGAGTCTGTCCCCCTGAACGTCTTGAGCTTCTCATCGCCATAGTTGTCAGAGTTAATGGTCCCACTGACAAAGCTCACGTGCTCATCGTCCCCGGTTTGCTTGGTAGTCAGGTTGAACTGGAAGCCAACAGCTAGCGCCGGTCGCGCCGGCAGGTCGACAAACTGCCAGGACACGTAGTGGTCCCTTGGAGGCATTCTGCAGCCGCTGCACTTGAGCGTGATAGACGGCCCCTGGCTAGTGTTCTGGCAACTGTAGGTCAGGAGCGTGGAGAGAGGCAACACCCTGAAGTCCATGAACCCGGGCGTCCCCATCGCGATCGTCGAAGGCGGGGTCACCTGAGAGCAGGACATGCTCGAGATGGTGGTGATGTGGAACTCAATGTCGTTGACGAAAGCCAAGAGATCAGGAGCATTGGCCGGCTTGACTCGATGCACCTCGATGTTGCGCCTATTGATGGCTTGGTACAGCAGCCTGCATCGACACATTTCGAGTGAGCATCACTCCAGTTTCAAGTGTACTAGACTGGATGAATTTTGTGAAGCTGACTTACACAGTGACTAATCCAATGAAGAGTATGAGGGCAGCAACCGAGCACATTCCACCCAGCTCTGTCTTCCTCTTCTTGAGCACTTGCTGGTCAGCCTACATTTGGACAGCAATTGCAACCTACTTTCAGATCAGAAGGATATATATTATGATATGCTGGTTGCGACAGGAGTACACGTGTGTTCCACAACAGGCAAAGAATGGTAAATTTTTCAAAAGGCAATCCCAATTCGCCACGCGGAAGCAAGCAGCCGACCAAGAGGGAGGAAAAGTAGGAGGAAACGCTTGGGGGAAGGCGAAGCAATCCAAGACGCCTAGGCGAAGCAAACGAAGCTGTAACAGTAATTTTACTTATTTATTCCGAATTCCTCATTAATTATCGAATGTGTGGCACAAGAAGGGAAAGAAATCGATGGATGAGCGGATGCTTTGGACTAGATGAATCAATGCGTGCGGCGAAAAAGGAAATCAATGGATGAATGAGTGGTTGTTACTGACCGCCCAGTGCTGCGTGTCGAAGATGCAGTCGAGGCGGCTGATCCAGAAGCGGGCGCGGAAGAGCTTCTTGTTGCCGGAGGGGTCGCGGCCGGCGAGCCTGGCTGCGGCGCAGAAGGCCAGCCAGGAGAGGAGGGTGACGAGCGCGGTGAAGAGGAGCACGGCCTGGGACTGGGTGAGGCGGCGGACGGCGTCGAGGGAGAGGACCGGGGCCAGGAAGTAGAGCGTCTGGTTGCGGGACCCGGCGCCGACGGCCCCGACCTGCCAGTCGGCGAAGGTGTTGCCGTCGCCCGAGGCGGGGAGGGAGACGCAGGCCGTGCCGTTGGGCAAGAGGTAGTACCCCGGGTCGCACGCGCAGAGGGTAGCGTTGTAGGCGAACATCCGCGCCGCCGCGCACGCCGCCGCCGCCGCCATGGCTCCCGGGCTCTGCTGCTTGGGTCAAGAAAGTCAATCACATGGACGGAGACAGCAAGATGGGGGAGGTGAGCGCGACGGGCTGCTTGATAGCTTGGGTCTAGGGTTTGGAAGGGGCGAGAGGAGGATGGAGCTGGGTCTGGAATTGGAATCGGATGCAATCTCTGCTGGACGGAGAAAGGCGGAGGAGGAGGGGAAGAATCCACAGCACGGCAGGGAGAAGGATGAGGAGGCAGCTTAGCAGAGCTGGGCTGAGCTAGGATTGGTTGGCTGTCTGCCTTGGCTGACTCAACAAAAGTGAAAAGGAATGCTGGTCAGTGGTGGTTTAGAAGGAGTTTAGGATACTGCATTACCCATCTCTCTTCTCTCTTTATGTAAACTTACTTTGTGCTATTCATTATTGAGCAGCAATAATCCACGGTTAACAAATATATTGAGCAAACCTAGAATGCACTTTCTAGTATTTC
The DNA here is from genome assembly GCA_021605205.1 of Aegilops longissima. NCBI lineage: Eukaryota > Viridiplantae > Streptophyta > Magnoliopsida > Poales > Poaceae > Aegilops > Aegilops longissima. Next base: position 61,164,412 of record CM038678.1, on the reverse strand, counting down.
ACTAAAAATGCACAACTCCAAAAAGGGCAACCTAGGCTTACTAGGGCCATGTGCGCAGGTGATGCCGGTGCAGAGGATCCCGACAGCGACGATGGGCGTCTGGTGGATGACGGCGAGGAAGGGGCGCGCGGTTGTGGCCTGCGGCATGGCATTGGATCTGGGGTGGCGAGGAAGGGTTTGAGGCAGTAGCGTGCCGCTAGCAGCCAGAGGAGTCGGGCACTAGGGAGGGGACGAAGGCGCCATCAAGGGAGCAATGGAGGCGCATGGGCCACTAGTGATGGTGGCCCCTTGGTCTTGGCCTACACGAGCTACCAAGCGGCTAGGGTTTTCCATTTGCATTTCGTACTTTTGTGCCACTTGGGGGAGGGGGGGGGGGTCCCTTGGTGGTACACAAGTAAAGTTGATACAAAGGGTTGACTTTTGTTCGGGGCAAGATCCACCTTGGAACCCCTCATATTTGATTGGGCCCGACTTGAAACTACGACAGAACTCTCGATTCGGTGTCGCCTCAATCGAGTGGCTTCCTGAACTTGGATGTAGCGTAGGGGACTGTCATGTGGATCCGCCTCTGTCCGTTCATGCATATAAGTGCCAATAAAAGGCCTACTACAAGAGACATATGAACGTGTATGGGTATATTGGTGCACCTCCGTAGGGATGAATCTACTTGAATAGCCATGTCTGCGGTTATGAACGACCTGGATCTTGTTGACTTGATCATAGGACAACTTTGACCTTAGAAATTAAAACTTGCAAACCATTTGAGTGCCTTGTCGGTTCCTCCTCGAGAGAGATGTGAGGGGGGAAGACAAGGTAGTGTTATATTTGTGGTTAGATAGGTGGATAGAGTAGTTCAGATACACTCCTTTACTTTTATGCACTCATCTTATCTCTAATAGACTTAACTTGTAGCATGTCTCTATAGAATGCTTACTGCTTGCGCCACTAAACGTTACCCCTTACTTTGAAACATGTTGCATAACTAACTTACCAAAAAAGGATGTAAACCTTGCGAGTAGAGCTGAGTACTTACCTTGCTTAATTTATTTTTTTTCCCTGGATTGTCGTAATCTAGCTGACACCAATTCATGAAGCAGCTTTTGATGGACGACATTAGCCGGTTATCCCACATATAGTGGTTTGTGGAGGGATATGGACAGCCTTTGCTTTTCTTTAAAGCTTCCTTAAGGCAATTTGTACTCTTACCTATCTAAGGTATAATTCACTTTCGTTGTATGAGTCATATCTAGGTCAAAAGACCCTTGTTGTATTAATTCGTTAAACTTGACCCCTCAGAGTTGTTGTATATTTATGTTGTTGTTGCGGACTATTTTGTTACTTGTGTTGTGATATTACCTTTCCACCCACAGAAGCCAGGGGAGGATTCTAGATCTCCATAGTGCCGGTCATCGGGGTACTACATGAACTATCATAACTTCATATATAGTCCATGAACAAGAAATTGCACTAATATTTGCACTAAAAGACAGAACTCCAAAAAGGGCAACTTTAGGCTTAGTAGTGTGAAAATTCTAGTGAATGCGATTCTCAATTTTCAGGCAACTGAAATTCAGGAAGCATCCCATCAATGAAAATCAGCTCCCGCTGCTTTTTAATCAAAAAATTCAGGAAGCATGTAAAACCAAACAAAACAAATTACACCTATTAGCCCCCTCTTAAAATGTGTGCGATTATGAGATAATTTGCAAGGTCTATAACTGATTCAGGAGCCATTGGGTCTGACTGTATCAAATGGTCAGAGATCACCAACTCTTATTTCTTATTGAAGTATGAAGTATGGGTGCTGATACCCTCCTCATTTTAATAGTACTTCTTTATAGCCAAGGTGGTTTTAATAAAGAAGATTGTACGGAGATTGATCTCCTGCTTGAACGTGGACAAATGTACTAAGAAACCAGCAGCTACCTACCAGCCAAGAACCAAACTGAACAAACAAATAATAAGTGGAACAACGGCAACAGTCATCAGTGCCTGCTTGCATATATAATCACAAATATTCACATCATAAAATGCAAGACACACACTACTGCATTACAGATTGTCAGTGTCTGATTACAACCCTACTGATGACGCTGAAGGTACAGAGTAGGAAGAATTGCAAAACCTGCGTGTGTTGCCAACGCTTCTCATTGTAGTTGAGTTGATTTTGAATGAAGCTGCGTATTTTGAATTCAGATGATGCATCATGCATTGTAATTCCCTTAACTTGGTGGATCCATGTCCATTAATATGTTAATCAAATGAAGTAAATACCGTTGCCGTCAAGTATTTGATTTTCTCTGCGGTGTGACATGAAACTGGTCTGGCATATACACTAATTATATTGAACGAAATTTGCAAAATTCAGACGTCAGTTACACATGAGCTATTGGCACCCTGCTGACACGACAAAATAAATTCTGCATGGTTGAGGTGCAAACTTTTCTAGATGGAGCATACATATCTGTTCTCCTGAAAGGTAGCCGTCATTTGGGATAGTTCAAGCACCGAAGTATTCTTCTTGGTGGGATCGTGTGCCTGTTACCATTCATGAAAGAAATGTTGTTAGAGCAAGTACAATAGGATGACGTAGACGGGCGGTAAGCCTTTAAATATTATATTTTGGATGTGTTGGAGGAAAGAGAAGGGAAGCGGGCTACTGATTAATAACCGGCTACAGCACGTCCTCCTAGGTATGTTGTGAGAGAGGAAGGTGGGCCGTGTATAAAAAAGTAGTACTCCCTCCGTCCCAAAATAAGTGTCTCAACCTTAGGTTAACTTTGTACTAAATTTAGTATAAAGTTAAGACACTTATTCTAGGACGGATGTAGTACATATTTACATGCAATTATTGTACTTGCTGGCTATAATCTTGGCTATAGATGATGTGGCAAGACCATATAGCTAACAACTGGCTATACTATTAACCATGCTCTTAGGAGGGAACATACAACCGATGAAAACATAGAAAGTAGTGGTATACATCAGATCCAATGCGTTTATATGAAACAAATCCCTTGCATTAATTGGTCATTTCTGATCATAATGCACACTAACTACTGAAAAGCATGCCAGTGAAATACTCCTCCCTACCATCGTCAAGAAACGAGATAATTTCCAATGTCTAACTGATTCAGGAACCACTGGCCCTGACTGTATCAGATGGTCGATGTTTGCATTCGACCGACTCCTCTCTACTTTTTATAGAAATATAGATATAAATTTAAGCACAAAAGTAACTGATTGCTGCAAGTGATCACCTCCTCGTTTTTATATAGCCATAGAGATTTTGTAAGTACCAAGATTCGTCTCCTGCTTGACCGTGGACAAAATCTGCAAGAAACCGGCAGCTGCGAGCAGTACCTACCAACCAAGAACCAAACTGAACAGGCAGATAAGGGAAACAACAACGGCAACAAGTGCCCGCGTCCATATATAATCATAAACATTGATAACATTACAAAATGCCAGACACACATTACTGCATCTCAACCAGTCAGATTTCAAACACGGTACAGATTCCTCCCCTATCCGTTGAGAAGACCAAGTTGGTACCCGTCTGCATGAGCACGGGGGAAGAAGATGAGCGGGGAAGAAGAGTGGTGGTGGGGCCCACAAACCAGCCCCTCCCCACCTTATCCAGAACGCAGGACCCTACCGCGGAGAGGTATGGCGGTGAGCTCCAAGAACTCATCGCCGAGGGATGGCGGTGAGCTTTTTTTCACGTCGTGGCTGCCAACGGCCGTCGGTCGCCGTCAAATGGCCTACCGCCGTGAGGCTATGGCGATGAGAGCACTAATCCTACCGCCTGCCTCTGGCGGTAGGCAAAAAAGTCGATCCCAAAATTTTTCCGAACTGGGGTCAGATCCCGATTTTCTTTTCAAAAAGGGTCAAAACACGAAATTTGGCCTCCCCTATCCGTTGAGAAGACCAAGTTGGTACCCGTCTGCCTGCCCGTGCCCCGGGACCGACTTCCGGTCCAAATCCAAGCTGACAACGACTACGGCGCATTTGAAGCAGTAAACACATACACACAAAAACTAGTACGTTATGGGACGGAGGAAGTACTGTACTACACATCTTGAATGGAATGATTAATTTTCTCCTATTCCTTCTACTCTACAATTGGGGGCATTCATCACTTTAACCTAACCAAAAATCAAGCATCCCTCCCAGGAGCCCATCCTCCACCATATCTATCCTACTGTTTCTGCACTGCCACTATGATTTCTTCTCCTTTCCACAAAACATGTCCATTCAGTGTCTTCGTCTATCTATATATCAACCAGGTAGCAGCCAACCATGCCATCGAGATAATCACCGCGGACACCATCTTCCCAACCCGCGAAGCTCCCGAGTACTGGAACCTATGAGATTGTTCTCTGCAAGCAATAGAGCAACATCCTACTGTTACATTGCTCTCCTCTGCATCCATTCCATGCCACAAACTGAAAAATAAACAGAGAGTAAATTAAGTTCACTTTTGTAGGCTCGAGAGCGCGCCGCAGAAAATTGTGTTATCTGGTAGAGGAAGCGGCGTCTTGTCGCCGTGGTCCTCCTCCGGGTTCACCACGCTTATGTACAGTTCTTGCCCCATGTACCAGCTGTCCAGGTTCTCCACACGCAGATTCCATATCCCTGCGTTGTCCAGGAACACCAGCACAGCAGTCCAAGCGCCGGGAAATACCTGCATTCTCATCCACAAACCTCCCCTGATCAATCAACCAAACCCATGAAAATTCAATACATCAAAGTTCAGATAGTGCAGCTCCCTGGCTAGAAGTAATAACTGTCTGTTGGTGATTGCAGTTCATCACTTACAGGATTTGCTATGCCGTTAAAGTTGCTAAGCCAAAATGGATTGGTTGACTGTCTTTATCCAAACACATATTATTTCAAATGATGTACCTAAGCATTTTGCTTAATCAGATCACTCTATACAAGACACATTTTCTTCAGTCAAGCACACATAAACAACTCTGTTAACAGACTCACATCGTAGCTTTTACATGCCATTCCGCAAATCCCCCAGCAAATATTAGAGGGGCCTCAACATAGTTTTTTAATTCTAGCAAGCTTATTAAAGGCTCATACTTTTACTACTAGCAAAAATGTCTCACCCCAGGTCACAACTACCTTCTATTAACTATCAGTCTAAAACAGATATGTTATGATTTCTTGGCTTTCTGTTGGTTGACTACTACGTACTATATATAATAGACATCATCCATAAAGGAAAGTAGATATCCATAAGGACAATAAGACATGAATTTCAGCACCTGGATTGTTGACCGTGCAACTCCATCCCATTTGTTGTAGGTACCCCGACTATTGTCAGTCCACAATCCATAGTCCATCCTGAAATAAGAAACACCTACCATAAGTGAACAAAGCAGATTGGATGGAGAAGAGGAAATGCAAGAGAATTTACCCAACGACAAAGAATGCATATCCATCCAAGTGGTAGCTCTGCACCGTTGTGGCGTTGTTCTGGAATATAATCTCCATAAAGCCTTTGTAGGTGCCATTTACAACCGAGGTGTCAACTTTTGGCAGTCTATTCATCGGATGATTTGGGAAATCCAGTTTGAACACTCCGGGGACATTGAATAATTGTGCAAGTATCAATGGAGTGGATGGAGCAATGTAAGAGATCCCATTGATAGTAGAACGCAGTTGCCCGTCTATGAGCTCGGGCGGCCGACTCTGCAACAAGTACACATCGGTCACCGTTATGTCGCCATAATGGAATGAACCCTGCGGGTTGGGGCGGGCGCCGCTGGCGGTAACATTCCACCTGAAAAGAAGAAACAATTGTGTGTTTTACAACAGCATCAGTAGTAACATTCCAAACAAACAGAAACCAAAATGTAGCATCTTCAGTGACATTCCACACATCTGAAAGAAACAATTGTGTGTTTTACTTTACAGCATCAGGATATGAATAGTACAGAAAACCAAAAATGTGGCGTGGAGGAAGCAGTAATTTAGTACCTGATGGATCTGGCTTGGTTTATGGAGAATGCAGTGTCATACTGGTCATCAGGGGCAGCAGGCAGAGGACCAGAGGCCGGACCCTGGGAGTTGGAGTAATGCAGAATGGCGACGCCGGTGAGCTTGTCGGAGTCGGCGACGAAGCGGGCGCTGGCGACGACGTAGTAGTCGGTGCTGGCGTTCTGATCCATGGTGACCAGGAAGGAGTATGACTGTCCAACATGGATGTCCATGTTGCTGTAGTTCTGCTGCGAGGTGTATGAGCCCTCGGTCTCCACGAGCAGCAGGCTGTGTCCCTGGATCCTGAAATTCAGGCTGGTGGAGACCCCCACGTTGTGCACCCGCAGCCTGTAGGTCCTCCCCGGCTCCACATTGATCCGCTCGTAGGTGATCGCCGGCGGCACGATGGTGTCGTTGTAGCGGTAGGGGCCGAGCCCGTTGACGAGCACGCCGTCGGGAGGCCCCAGGGGCGCGCCGGCGTCGAGGGACCTGCGGAGGTCCTTGTGGGACCTGACGTACCAGTCGCCGAGGAAGAGCGTGAGGTCGCCGCCGTCGGGGAAGGGGAAGGGGATGGGGATGACGTCGCGGTTGTTGACGACGATGCCGCCGTAGCCGCCGCCGGCGCGGTGGAGCGGCGCGGCGGAGGGGGAGTAGAAGAAGCTGCCGACCTGGTCCTTGACCTGGAATTGGTAGGTCCAGTTCCAGCCGGCGGGGATGGGGCAGTTGGTGCCGGCGACGCCGTCCTGCCACGAGTTCTTGCGGTGCTGGAGGCCGTGCCAGGTGAGGAGGAGCGGCTCGTCGAGGGAGTTGCGGACGTTGACCACCACGTTCCAGTTGGTGGTCACGTTCAGCGGCGGCCCCGGGAACTGGCCGTTGATGGCGATGACCTTCTGCGCGACGCCCAGCGGGCGGGCCGACTGGTACGAGACCTCCCAGTCGAAGTAGGCGAAGGGGTCCCCCGCCCGCGACGGCTCCGGCCAGAGTAGGAGCAGGGAGAGGAGGTGGAGGAGCGCCATTGCTGCCGGCTCAGACCTCAGAGTGGAGTGGAGAGTGGAGTGGGAAGCAAACAGAGGAAGATGGGGAAAGAAAGGGGGCGGAAAAGCAGTTTTTTTTTCTTTTTCTTTTGGGAGGAAAAGCAGGAAGATGCTTCGTTCTGCTTTCCCACAGAACCCGGCCCATCTGCTCGTTGCCAGCCCAACAAAGGACTTTATGCTCTGAGGGGGAGGGGCACATGCATGATCTTTTTTATTTCAGAAATTTCAAATTGAGTTGGATATAGTTTTAGAAAAGCTCAAAAAAAATATCATGTACATATTAGATTGAATTATATTCCATAATGTATCTATGGAAAAGTTCATTTATATGTGGTCTGGGTGGAAGAAAAATAAATTGGCGAGTTCGAATAACAAATAATCTTTTGAAAAAGCGATTGGGCTTCTTATTTTTGCACAACTCTCAAATAAGAAGCCCAATCACTTTCTTATTTTTGAAGAAAACTGTTTGATCCATTGCCCAGCCCACATTGTAAGAAAGTTGCACTATGAGATTTGGCACAATCTGGTCTTCAAATGGTCTCTGTTAGAGAATGTAAGGTTCACCTCCTTGCAACAGCAAAGCCGCCACACGATGCTGCTCAGCTTGAGGTTGTCCACCACGAGCGTGGGCTTCGCCATGGTCGACTGGTACAGCTCGCTCCCGCTGACTGCCAATTGCGCCTCCAACGCCTCAGGGAAATAATCTTACCATTTCTGAAGAATTCTTGCATTCTTGGCTTACAAGCAGCTAGCAGATGCAAGGAAGTATTAGCCGCATTTCCTTTTTTGTTGCCGTTCACCATCCAATCCAATACAAGGACATGTAGAAGATGGCAATAATGCAAGAATGAAACTCTTTTTTTTGCCATTCACACCTCAACCAAAGCATCAGCAAGTCATACAAACAACATCATCAACTAAGAATTACTTTACTATAAGCTGTCTTTTTTCCACCAAGAAAATAAACAATTATAAGATGAGTCCGCATTCTTTTTGCCCGAACGCGAGACTAATGTTTCTCTAGAGAAGCAGTAAGCCTTTTTTAGTTTTATAATTAACGACAAAATTAGTAACTTATAGAAAATGATGCTTAGGGCATGCCAATGGTCGATATGGCGTTTTTCTCCTATGTATTTTACGTCATTGAGAGAAGCCGAAAAACCATTATATATGATGGATTATCTCCAAAGTGTGATCTCTAGCAATTAATGTTTACATGATTAAAAAAACTAGAAATCCATTGAATAAGGGAAGACATCCCATACAACGGCTGCCTTGTCTTTTATTCCAAAGACCATCTTTCTCTTAGATAAGACAAGACGAGTTTTTTTTTTCTATCTCTTTCTCTTGTTGAATAATTGAGCATTTTCCCTTTAGGTTTAATCCAAAAAACAGTAGATAACATGATAGCTATGATAACCAAAATAGGCAACAGATTGTGGAAGCTAGTATTCAATTGAGAATATAAGAAAAAACATCATATCCATGTCAATTGCTACTAGTGGTAAATCAAATGCTAATCCTAACATAGAGGATAAGATGACATAACTTTTTTGCTTTTGAAGCGTAACTTATATGTTTTGACGATTATTTTGCCTAGTGCATTATACCAGGTGCATGACGAAACGTCTAGGTTAGCATGGTCGATGAGTGCATGGCCGTAGATGAGCAAATGAATGAATGATGGCCGTGTAACCGCTATGAAATCAATAATTTATTCTAAAACTATTTACATTCTTGAGCTCAACAATGCATTTTTATTTGAAAATGATCAATACCGAAAACAACATCTATTAAAAGTGTTACATTCCTGAATAATGAGCACAACATGTTCATTTAACTAACGAGATACATTGATATCGAGGTACTCCAGATAGACCACTTCCGATGACCATCTTCTACGTATGCATCCCTTGTGGTTGCAAAATCCGTATATCTATTACATTGGCTCAGCAAAAAGCATCCTTATTGTATCTTCCAGTATCTCTGAATTAGTGTATGCGTCGGTATGCTTGTACATGTTATCCACAGTCCTTGAAAGGTTAAGTATCATTTGGGGCACGGCCATTGGTTGATCTGTCAATGCGAGATAATGGTGTAACATATCCTTCCAGGAGTTCTCGATAAGTTCTTTTATCTTTTCACATGCGTCATCATTTGTCGTCCCATGCTCCTTCATGTACGATTGGATAGTAGAGGCACAATGCCCCCCTGCTTGCTCACGCTACAAGAATGTATATGGTACAAAATGTCAGTTACTAATTTTAGTACTCCCTCCGTTTCTTTTTAGTCCGCATATAAGGTTTGTTCAAAGTCAAGCTTTGTAGAGTTTGACTAACTTTATATTAAAAAATATGAACATTCACAATATGAAATCAATATTATCAGATGCACCATGAAACGTATTTTCATACTATATAGTTTTAGTATTGTAGATGTTCATATTTTTTTATATAAATTTGGTTAAATTTTGTGTAGTTTGACTTTGACCAAATCTTATATGCGGAGTAAAAATAAACAGAGAGAGTACAGTCATTGGGTCAATATCAGGGATGGCCTTATTGTTCGAAAGGCCCCTGGATGAAATTTAAAAGACGTTTGTTGCTTCCGCTCAATCTCTCCTCATGTCCCTTTAGTGTTTTTATGGCTACCATTAATTAATCAAGCTACAAAGGCCAACGACACTTTGAACTAGACTTATATGTTGTATTTCAGTATACTAGATATTATACTACACATGATACACATGTTATGCGCCCCTATTCAACTTGTGTACGTCCTACTATCACCGCCCTTACCCGGGCCGGGCCATGATTAATCCAGCTTCACTTCAAAGCATGCATGAGTTACCTAAGGATGTAAATGACTATAACCTAAAACTTTAAAATTAAACTTGTATGCTCAAGTTCGGATAGGCTAGATATACAATAGAAACATGCAGTTATCATGATGTAAGCATACAAAACAATACAATATGTGCCTTAGTGACTATGATTGATATTCATTATCACTAGTAGAAAAGGGGCCAATGGTCCAGGCCGGTCCAGCCCATTAGTCCCGGTTCAATCCAGAACCGGGACCAATGGGGGCATTGGACCCGGTTCGTGAGCCCCGAGCGGCCGGGCGGGCCACGGGCCATTGGTCCCGGTTCGTTCGGACCTTTTGGTCCGGTTGGTGGGACGAACCGGGACCAATGGCCTCGCTCTGGCCCACCACCATTGGTCCCGGTTGATGGCTTGAACGGGACCAAAGGCTGCCCATTAGTCCCGGTTCATGCCACCAACCGGGACTAAAGGGTTTAGTCCCACCTCGCCAACCGAAGGGGAATCAGACCGGTTTATAAGCCCCTCCCTCTCTGCCATGTTGAGCTCCTCTCAAAATGAAAATAGATGCCCTTATATAGGGAATTTAACCTAAATTCATACTGAATTTCTCTGAAGTTAGTAGAAATTTATTATGAATTTAAGTTGAATTTTCTCTATAAGCGCATCTATGCTCATTTCTGAGTAGTTTTTTATATAGTTTTTTTTCTTTTCTGCTATATTTATTTTTTCTATTTATTTGTGAATTGTAATAAGTCATTAAAAATAAGCATCTATGCTCATTTTTAGTAAAGTTAATCACAACTATTTTTTCTTCTATTTATTTCTGAGTTGTAATAAATCATTAAAATAAGCATCTATGCTCATTTTTTAGTAAAGTTAATCACAACTATTTTTCTTCTATTTATTTCTGAGTAGTTTTTATATAGTTTTTTCTTTTCTGCTATATTTATTTTTTCTATTTATTTGTGAGTTGTAAGAAGTCATTAAAAATAAGCCTCTATGCTCATTTTTTAGTAAAGTTAATCACAACTATTTTTTCTTCTATTTATTTCTGAATTGTAATAAGTCATTAAAATAAGCATCTATGCTCATTTTTAGTAAAGTTAATCACAACTATTTTTCTTCTATTTATTTCTGAATAATTTTTATATAGTTTTTTTCTTTTCTGCTATATTTTTTTTCTATTTATTTCTGTGTAGTAATAAGTCATTAAAATAAGCATCTATGCTCATTTTTAGTAAAGTTAATCACAACTATTTTTATATAGTTTTTTTCTTTTCTGCTATATCTATTTTTTATTTTTATTTCTGTGTGGTAATAAGTCATTAAAATAAAAAAGGCGTATAATGCTAGTTAATTAAGCTTCAAGCCTTTGAATAGTGTAAACTGCACTGCACATAGCTCCGTGCAGTCTACCCTATTCCTCAAGGCTTGAAGCGAACCAACGTGAGCATTGAGCCTCTTCTTCATCGTCTTTGCACTCGGGGCTTATAAACAGCTGCGAGTGCCTCTCGCTTGGCAGGTGGGACTAAAAAACAGCTGCATAAAATAAATAAGTAAAGAAAAAAATGCCTCCCATCGGCCCCCACGGCCTGGATACGACTAGAAACCCACCATGGGCCAGAATTCAGGCCACTGGTGGCCCATTAGGACCATCGAGCAAAGCAGTAGTAAGTAGGCCCGTAAGCCTGCATTGGAGAGGAGCTCGAGAGGGGGCGGCGGTGGGGCTTATAAACCCATCGCGCCCCTCTCGGCTAGCGAGGTGGGACTAAACTTTCATGCCGCACCGTGCAGTATAAGAAAGCCTTTGGTCCTGTTCGTGGCTCCAACGGGACCAATGCCCCCTTTAGTCCCGGTTGGTAGCACCAACCGGGACCAAAGGCCTCTTTTCAGCAGCCCAAAAGGCCTTTGGTCCCGGTTGGTGCTACCAACCGACTAAAGGGCATTAGTCAGTTGGTCCCGCCAACGGGACTAAAGGCTTTGCTATATAAGAAAATTTCAGAACCGCATCCCCACTTCGATCTCGCCTTCCTCCTCGATCTCCCGGCCGCGCCATCGCCGCCGCCCGCCCGCCGCCGCCGCCGCCGCCGACGCCGTCGCCGTCCCCATCGTCGCCCGCGTCCCGTCGCCGCCCGTCTGCTGCTGTTGCCGTCGCCGCCCGTCGACACCCCATCCCGTCGTCGACGTCCTCGTCATCGCCGTCTCGCGCCTCCGCCCCGTACGTCGCCGCCCTGTTCGCCCCCGGCCCGTCGTCGGCGCCGGCCCCGTGTATTTTCCGATCCGTTTTCTGTTAGATAAATTAGATAGAAAAATTATAGATATTAATGTCAAATGTTAGATGAATTAGCTAGATATTAATTAATGCTAATTAGATGAGTTAGTTTTTTATATTTTTTATTATAGATGAATTAGATATATTAATGTTAGACGAATTAGTAAGTGCTTAGTTAAATTAGTAAGAAAATTAATAAGTGCTTAATTAGTTGAATTAGTAAGTACTATAATTGAACTAGCTAGTTAGAAAAATATAATTACTATTTTATTTAGATTTTTTGGTAATATAATTAGTATAGTTGAACTAGATAGTTGATTTAATTAATAAACTACTTTATTTAACTATATATACAAGTAGTTTGTAGTAAGTGCTACTTTATTTATTTATAGTAAGTACTACTTTATAGTAAATGCTTAGTATAGTAGTTGAACTACATAGTTGATTTAATTAATAAAACTACTTTATTTAACTATATATAGAAGTAGTTCCCGCATCGACGTCGGCGATGCCTATCCCGCATCATCGTCGTCGTCGACTCGGCGGTGGAGGCTTGCTTGATCAGGGCTATGTTCGGGACTGGGCTCCGCCGGGCTGGTATTGGGAGGTGCTACCTTCCGGGGGACGTATGTTGGTGAGGAGGCAGCCCGTTGTTGACCCGATCCTTGTTTGGTGGCGGTCGCGTGGGCCAGTGACGGTGCCGAGGCTTCCGGACACCGCGGAGGTGGTACGTCACCGTGTCAGCGAGGAGGACGAGCACGTCCGTCGCTACATGGTTGCATTGGAGGGCAGGTTCGACAATACCTGGCAGGTTCTTCAGGGATCTCACTGGAGCTATGATCCTATGATGGTCCTTACCTTTGAGTGTCCACCGCCCGCGTCGATACCCGTCGGGCGCTACGGTTCTAGTTGTATTACTGATGCTATATTAGTGATAATATTCGACGATGTACGAACACCAAGAGATGATGTACTTTTGCTTATAATTATTGAATGCATGCTAATTTGAATACTACTTTATTTTATGATTTGGTTTTGCTTATTGAATGCTCATATTGGATAAGTTCTCCTCCATTTGAATTATGAATATAGGCCGGAAATGTCGTACTCGGACGACGAAAACCGCCCGGGGGAGTGCGACTGGTGCCACGACGACCGAGATATCTGCGACAGGTTCATTGAGCTGGACGAAGATCGGCGCTTCAGCATTAAGCTCGACGAGAGCTTCGATGTTCATCTGATGCATAGCAGCGACAATAGTTTTTTTGTAATTAATCATGACTTCAACTATTTTAATCATGACAATATTTTTCATCTTTTCCAATTCGACTAGCTTATCCCATGCTTTGCAAGAGCTATGTCTTGGAGAGGATGGGTTTTGAAGACCATGAAAGTTTTGAAACCAAAAAAATTATCCTAAGTACCCATCATGGTGTGGATTTTCAAGTAAAGCTGTACAATGCTGAGAGTGTAACCCATTTTGGTTGCAAAAATTGGGAAGCACTTTGCAAGATGTATGGTCTTGATGAGGGTATGCTTGTCACCATGGATCTTGGTGATCCTACAATCGAGCAAGAGACACCTTCGATTTGGGTCCTTGTGGATACACCTCCAATTCTTCCCCCATGTGAGCTTAACATAGTTATTAAGTAATTTATATTGTTTATTTCAAAATAGTTGACAGCTCATTTCCATTGACAGCTTATTTCCATTGACAGCTTATTTCCATTGACAGCTTATTTTAATTGTTCAAAGAATGTGCGGAAGATGGTAGACAAAACCCACTACACCGATGGCTCCGAATTAACTTATAAGGAGAAAAATCATCTGATCGCATTTTGTAGGGATCTTGAGAATTACAATGTCTACAATCGAACTCCTCAACATTATGGTCAATACGTGCTACTAGTGCACGTGTTGAACTACGGTAACTACCATGGAGATAACCTGTTAAGATTTTTTACTATTACGACATCCATGCATCTTTTTGCATACTTCTAAAACTAGTACATCATTGCTAACTACGAAGTTATTACTATGTTTTTAACAGAGAATCCCAGAGGATTGTGTGCCTCATTTGATGTATGAGAATGGCAGCCTTCATGTTTTGAACATATATCCATGTCATCCTACGAATCTCAACTGTCCATACCGGATTTCTAAAAGGAGTGGAGACATGACAATCAAAGAATGGAAAAAATGTATGGACAGTCGTAAGGAGCTTCTTGGAAGCAAAAGGAAGCGAAGCGCAAGAATTGGAGACATGATGATCTCCATTCTTCATAAAGGAGAGTCAGGGTCTATATTGTTTTATGCTATTTTACCTTAAGGGTGTTTAATTAGGTCCTACCTGATACTGATGATCATGTGCTAAGAACAATTATGTAGGGTTGGGTTCGATGACTATGAGGATGATGATCGTATGACTTATTATTAATAACGAGTAGAAGTTGTATGATGATGCATGCATGATTAGTAGGACTTGTTATTATATATGATGATGTATATATGATGCGAGCATGCATAAGCATGTTATATCAGCGGGTGAAATGAACATAGCAGCAGCGTTGATAAACCAAGGACGAAGATATAAGAGAGGACACTTCTCTCTATTAGCTAGCTAATAACAACCTAAAAATAACCCCAAAACCCCTAAAGCAGCCACTTTTCTAAAAAAAAACATGGACTTTTGGTCCCGGTTGGTGCCACCAACCGGGACCAAAGGCCCCCCTGACTGGGCTCGGCGGACCGGCCACGTGGAGGCACATCTGTCCCGGTTCGTGTTTGAACCGGGACTAATGGGTGGAGGTATTTGTAACGACCCATTAGTCCCGGTTCATGAACCGGGACTAAAGGCCCTTACGAACCAGGACTAATAGGTGTTTTTCTACTAGTGTATGTATAGCTATCTGTTTTAAAAATACATGTTTACACTTATATATGTTCAGATTACTTTGTCACTTTGCCAAGATGCATGCAAGCAAACTAATCATCGGAAGTTGATCACATCTCCAAGTATACATAAATACCTTTGCTGATGCCATGTCATTCGTGAAACGTGTATATATAGCAAAAGACTTCAGAAGTTTCTGGTCGCTCGACACCCAATTGAGAGTTTCCACTGTTGTGTCATCCATGCCAACAAATATAGCACACGCTACCACAGAGGTTCCAATACTTACCGATGAAACTTGAAGGTGTTCATTAAGTGTTTTCGGTACATAATTTTCATCACGCCATTTTAGTTCATCACTGTATGCTTGAACCAATTTCTTGAACTGCATTTGATAAAAAATAATCACTCACCCCGCAAAAAAATCACTCAAAACGTTGTAATATTGCTAAAGTGCTAATACATCAAAATTGGTTTAAATGAAGACATTCGAGGTTAAATATTGATTATGTATCTATAAGGTTGGCGACATAGTCTATGGAGCGGCGCCTCTGCCATCTCGCGAGTGGCATTCCCTTGGTTCTTTATAACTTAAATTTGCAAGCATTTTGCGCACATTCTCTTTTAGTGTGTGTGTGTGTGTGTGTGTGTGTGTGTGTGGTTGTTCTGGCTGTGTATATCCTAGTCACGCAGAAGTCAGATGTGAATTCGTGTTTCTTGTATCGCCTTGATGTGACAATTATGAGTAAGTAAAGTGTAATTATTATAGAATTGAAATTCCATTGATTACATTTGGGGAATAAAAATAAGAAAACATTACCAGGGAATAAGGCTTTTCATGAAAAGTTCAACATCTACATGTTAAAATAACAAATTGCTACATATATATTTTTTAAGCATTGTTGACTAAACCATACATACAATTTGTAAAACAACATATGATGAATTTTCTTCTGCAAAGAACATATGGTGAAAATGATATAGTGACTACTCCAAAATTTCTACAAACGAGTCTCATGTAGTTGAGTCACCGACAATGTCATTCATATCATGTTCAAAATGATGTATCCGGTCAATTTTCAATTGGAGGACCTCCCTTGATTCCATTTGAAGAAATAAAAACATGCATACTACAAACTAGCTATGTTCAACTCATGACCTAAATTAATGTGCATGTAGCACCCTAAATTGACATTGAGGACTGATGACAATGGTTCAGGGATTAATGACTAACAAATATGTGCTACAAGCACACGGATATGTTAAACCCCAACTGACAATTGCCAAATGAATTGGAGAAGAAGACACCAAAAGTTGTTGATCAAAATCCCATTACAAAGTTTCTTGAGTGGTTTGAGTAATTATATTGATTATAGGAAAATCATACCAAAGCAGGTGCATCATATAGCAGGAGAAAGCTTATGTGCTAATGCTTAATCTGCGTTGTACAAAGCCTCATAAGATTACCTTATGGAGTGGGGATGCCACTCCTTAACCATATTAATATCTAGAATGGAAGCTTAAAATTTAATGGAAGATCTGTGTTAAGTACTTTAGTGGAAACAACTCTCTTTTAATATTTTCCATAGTATTTATTTTAAACTCCAAATTATCTAGCTAGGACTTTCCTCTCGTCTGTCCAGTGCAGGGGGCCAGAATTTCAACATGTATGCTACTTTTTCATACCTTCTATTAGTATTGGCTCAAGTTTGGTGGCTCTAAGTATTTTAGTGGTGAGGGCCTTTATGAGATTGCCATGTATTTAAGTGCCTGTTGGAGTTTTTTTAATATCCGGCACTCTCACCCAAGGTGCATACTTTATAATTGTGTGGCCAGCTTTTAAGTGAAGACTATTTATAACCACCCCTAATGCGAAGAAATAGGAGGCATTACAATATAATCAGTTGGCCAAAATAGTCACATTGTAAAGCCACTATTCAAGGAAGTAATAATTATATTCTCATGTAGGCATGCAAATAGTTTAATCTATTTCTAACTTCTTTACTTAAAGTATGCTACTATTTTTTATAACATTTATGTAGTTAGCTAGATCGATGTTATTCCATCTTGGCGACGCTCAAATGGGAGATATTTAAAAAGGAATATACATCAAAATAAACTAGGTGCATATTTCTACACGACCAACTTTGTATTAACAAATAAAAAGAGTAATAGTTACAGCTTCTTTTAGATAAACCGCACGGTAGCTGTTCTCAGGTCCTAAATGGTCCTCAAAAGAATGAAACGTTTCCAACAAATATAAGTAGATATCCTTCATGTATTCTGGAAGCAAATTTACTACATCTTCATCCCACCTGTGTTTCACCATGTCAGAACATAATGCTTATAGTAGAGAATATTTAAGCTGCAATTATGTTTTTGGAAACTTCAGATTCCAATCAATATGTGTTTCTACAAAATGTTAATATGGTTACTTCCATAATCAATAATGGTACTTTCACATCTAACAAAGTAGATCCATGACGTAGTCCTAACTTTCACTCTAATATTACCACATTATTGATAAACCGTTTCCCATACTAGAAGAGAATAATTTAAGGACATACTTTTTATGTATTCTTTCCATTGTAGACTTATTTATAGTTTTGTATAATATCTATGCTATAGTGTAATTAGTGTGTGATCTACAACATTTATTACATAGTTTACATCCTAGTACATATATTAGTACTTCTTTTGTGAAGTGAAACCATTGTTGTAATACATGTAAGGCACATCAAATGTATTAGCATTGCTAATACATCACCCAAAATAAGCATGGACATCATGAGCATAGAAACAATGCAATGAATTCCTCTTAATGCAACACTTTACTTTGTTCTTTCTTATTTTGTATAAATCATTACTAATATTTGTGGCTTCATGCTTAATTCCAATGTATGAATCGTTAGTGATACTTGTCACTTTGTTCTTTGATAGAAAACAAGTCAATTTTCATGTATCAGAATTAATATAAAACCATTATATATGACAACTATTACAAAATCAAGGAAGGGAAGGAGGGTTTGACCTATTAATTGCTTCCGCAAGTTGCATGCTATCTTCAGTGCTACTATATGTGTCAAATATGTCATCTATTATAGTCATGAAAGCGGTGAACTTTGTAGCTATTATTCTGGAATAAGAATATTCAAGGTCGTAGCTAGTCCCATTTATCCAAAAATAAGTTTCTACAATTCTGTCTCTTACGAAACTCAACCTTGACTTCATTTTGATCTTATTCCACCACCTTGCATGTGCATAAAAATAAGTCAGTGAAGTTTTTTTATCAGAAAAAGTGAAGAGCAACGTAGATTAATCTCAAAATGAATTAATAATAAAACTTACATTGTGACGTCTTTCAACTCCTCACAAAAATGAAGTTGCAGAATATTAAAATTCAATTTGGCAAGCTCCAATATGGCTTCATTTCGTGTAACCTTGTTTGTGTAACATGATAGGTAGTTTCTTGCTTCTAATATCCCAACCCTTCTAAAAGGAGGTGTAAGAAGGGAAGAAGAAACTTCCCCTGCAAATGCTGATTCCAAATTTTCTAATTCCCCGAGGAGGTGTCTTCTCGTGAAAGAGACTGCCATGTCAAATACATCCTCCCCCTTGATACTCAGATGTGCTGCATTATATAAGCTCAACAAACTACTTGTATCCGACTGAACAAAACCTCCTTGTTTGTCTTCGAATTTATGGAATACATATGAAAATTTGATTGGGAGTGGATATCGACAATTTCCATTTCATTAGTAAAATATAAACAATTGCTATATAGGTTGTATCAACCTATAACGTCTTACCAGATGACACATCATATCTATTTCTTCGTAGAAGATAAAATCGAAGCGAAACCAAGTGTAGATTATTATCATCATAATCAGATTTGAAAACAACATCCAGTAGTTGTGCAATCTCATTCTCATAATGGTAGCCCAAACCAAGTCTCTCAATCGTGATTACAAGCTCTAGTATTTGAGGGATTTCATTTGCCTCTTTCATCACTGTTCTTACTTGCTCCAATAGTATCTCCATCCTTTCTCTCATATGAGCTTGCTGCAAGATCATAACAACCATTATATATTAATTAACCATATGGACCCTTAATGATTCGTGTGATTGTGTCATATTAGCCATAATGCTACAGTCCACCAATTGCTATGAATAGAAGATGACAATACTATACATGATTAAGCAAAGAAGAGTAGAAGACCATCTATTCTAAGTTGTATGAATCTTATATTTAAGTCGATGGTCTTAACCTCTTAATCTTATGTAATGAAATTTTATAGCTACATATTTGATATATTATAGCAACTTTACTTCTAGAAATATGCAATGAGGCAAATGCATGGTTTTACAAATAAAACCACACAAATTTATTAGAACACTACATTTTATGATATGCTATTTGGTCAATTTAGAAATACTAATTGCTCTCATACAACTGATATATAACAATCCCATGAGAAGAAGACAAATACTCATTAGTAGAAATAATGGTGAAATTAATGTATACATAATATGGTGTACAAAACATATTATGGTAAACATATTTCCACCATAAAATATTTCTATTTCACATAAAAGTAAATACGACTCCTAAAAAGTAAAGATGTTCCATTTAGTTAAAAATGGTTTCCACCACATGAAAATGTTTCAGAGCAATAATTTTTTTTGAGTTTTTTTGGCGGTTCTTAGGTGGAAACTGCTTGTGATATTAGATCGTCACAGTAGTGCGGATTGTCACATTAAAAAAATAAATCATAATATAGTGTTCATATCATAAATATTATGTTGTATGCGTACAATGGTGGAATAGTGTGATTGTCATGTTTCCACAAAAGAGCTAAATCATGTGTTTGACTAAAGTATAACTCAAGTAGTTATTTTAAATTAGTTGACATGTGCATACATGCATGTGGTTATCGCATTGGTTCGACACATTTATCTTATTCATTTTTTAAGCATATGTCATGCAAAAATGTTTCCACGAAGGTGTCTGATGTCGAATTAGTTTAGTATCGACCAAGATTAATACTCCCTCTCTTCCAGTTTATAAGGCCGACATGTATTTCTAGATCTCCAATTTGACCAACAAAATAAGAGAGTTATATGCTATTGATAATATAAGTTTTATTACACATACCTTATAATTATGACACTATTGATGATATAAGTTTTATTACACATCCCTATAATTATGACATACAATAGGTATATGCTATGATATACTTGTATTTCCCGTTTATATGGCTAATGAAAATATACCATTAATTGCATATTTGAAAGAAGTTTCTAATGATTTAATTTTTATGAAATATACTTCATATTTTTGTAGTCAAATTGATGATCCAGGAATACGTACATGCCTTATAAACCAGAAGGGGCATATAGCTATTGAATGTGCTTTAGGTCCTTGCTTCCTGTAGAGGTTATGAGTCCTCCAAGCAAAGCCAGGACATGACTAGTACTGTTCTTGTTTTAAGTGTTATATCTCTATAGAATTTATTTGACACGCCTATTTTGTGGAGTGTGACAAGTGGGTATTTGTAGGTGAGTCTTCTAGAAATACTGCACAAGATTTGAAGCATCATACCAATTTTAGGCTGCACACAAGACGTGATGCTTCTACCTAAATATATATATAGTTAGTGTGTGACATTTTAGTATCTAAACTTCTATGCCGTGCTTCTAATTCTACCAGTTTGCTGCATGATTATTACATCAGGTTTCATTATGAGGTTTCAAAAAGGTGCTCCCTCCATTCACAACTATAAGATGTTCCAACTTTTTTGTAAATGGATATATAGACACATTTTTGTGGGTTTGTTCACTCATTTAAGTTTATATGTGGTTCACGTTGAAATATCCGAAACATCTTATATTTGTGAACGGAGGGAGTATCACTGAAGGGTACTGCAGTTTGATGTTGATGTGTTACGCTGGACCTCCAGTTCCAGTTAACTAATTTTATTTCCTCATTTATCTTTCATACAGTTTTATTTCCTTGTTTATCTTTCTTTCAGTTATGTGCTGATTGTCTAGTTTCCGCATCATTTGTAGAATCACTGCATACACTAACCAGATGGTGCTTCATGAAGTTCCAGAGAGGCGGGGCTTGGATATTATGCAGAAATTAAGCTTCTACCTCGACATGTTGGGATTATAGAAACAATAGATGGGGAGGTACCCACATGTGCAGATAATACTGTACAATTAATTAGGCAATCTGTTGTTCAACTTCGTCTTGATTTAAAACAGCTGACGAACAACATCATATAGAAATATGTAACGGCGATATTTCACTGTTTACACGGAAGCTTAAAGATATGAGGATCTTAGACAACGTTGAAGTAGAAGTACGAGTATTAACCTGCGCTGAAGATTGTGGCTTGTATTTAAGGAAGTAATCACCCCACAGAGTCGGGTGAAAAGTTGTCCTCGTCTCTCCGCCAGAGCAGTCTTCCTGAATTGCTGCCATTGAACTGTTTCGTTGGAGCACAGGAGAGGTGTACTTGAAGTACGGAAGTGCTGCTATATATAGAGATACTACTCAAGCCAATTTATACTCTTGTCCTTCTGTTGGTAAAAAGAAACATAAACAATCCATTTTGTTTGCAAGTTGTCAAATCATTCAAATGGAAAAAGTGAGTATGAACTTAAGAAGAACCGGCTAAGTGCCTGTAATCTAATTTTTGTTTTTTTGCATGGAATGCAATCCAAGTACTGGCCAGTTCTAGGCTTATAGCCATACGTACTAGTGCCACATATTGTAGCCATACACTATTAATCCAAGTACCCACCCATACATACTGGTGGCGCCACTTGTTGTAGCCATACGTACTGGCCCCACTTATGTCCACTTGTTTAGCCATATGATACATTTGTGGAAATCTTCATCTCCAACAAAGTCATGAAGTTCGAAGAAAGCCGCTTGATGGAATGCCTCACATTTATTTTTACAGTAGCCAGATCATAGCAGTTTACCCCATTAAATTCGCTACCATATAGACCGCTGTCATTATGTGTACCTGTTCAACTACTCCTTCCGATCCATATTACTTGTCACTCGAATGATGTATCTATCACTAAAATACGTCTAGATACATCCATTTGAGCGACAAGTAATATGAATAGGGAGGAATATATATTTTTGTTCCTGAAAACAATACTATATATTTTTGGCTCAATTCGGTCAGGCAATTTTTCAAAGTGCTAACCAGTTATAGCCATGTGTACCAGAATAGCGACTTACTGTAGCCATACATACTATAGCCCCATGTATGTCCACTTGCTTACCAACATGTACATTTGTAAAAGTCTTCCTAGAATAAGTCATGAAATTTCGAGAATGCCGCCTGAATGGCTTGAATATTTCATTTTAAATAGTAGGATCGCAATAACTTATTCCATTAAGGTAGCCGCCTTAGACATATGTCATTACACCTACTTCAATACTATATTTGGCTTGATTCAGTCAAGCGGTTTTTCCATGTACTAACCAGTTATAGCAATTAAAAACTATAAGGTGTGCATCAAGGGCGAGCGCTCGCGTGGTACACCTGTCCATTTACTGTGTTGATTTTACTGTACCGAACAAGAGAAACAAAAACTCGCACCGAGCGTCCCTTCCCAATCCCACCTAGCATCCCTTCTTTCCCCTTTCCCTCCCGTCTAGGGTTACCGCCGCCGCCATCGCCGCCGCCGCCCTCGTGCACTCTCATCTTCCTCTATACTGGGCTTCAGCTCCTCATCACCTGCGACTTTCGGCATCCGCGTGTCGTCGCCGAGCTGGGCCGCGCTGGAGGTCCGGCTCCACAACCACACGCCGGGGATGGAGGACTGAGGGGGCTTCCTCCGTGGGACGCCGCCCCGGACCTCCTTCTCCTCGACCACGCAGCGGCAGCAGAGGAGCACCTTCCTCCGTCTGCTTCTTCTCCATCGAGCTCCGACCTCAGCGCTGCTGGCATGGAACGCGTTAAGATCCCGCGCGAGACTCAGAGATGGGAGAGGATGCCGGTAGGAAGCAGGAGCAGTTCGACGGCAGGAAGCAGAAGCTCTCTGATTCCTAGGTCAGATCGTTGCTCCAACTCCCCTTCCTTCTCCCTCTCTTCATGTTCAAGTTTTTTGATGGTCTGGGGCTGACTGAGGGAGATCAAAATCGTAGATGGTGACATGAGGTTGTATGCTTGCAGCGCATGTGTCAGTTAGTGACGGTTAATCAAGATCGAGCAAAAGCTATGTTTAGGCAGAGAAATTGATCTTTACCGTATCGCATCAGTTCATCTATTAAGTTGTTGTAGTACTCCAAGCCCTTCGGATTGATCTCTCCTCTTCCATCTACACGGTGTCAGCGTGACATTGAATGCCATGAATTTTCAGTGGTGCACAACTGTACTGGAAAATGTGCTTTCTCATCAATTTTGCAAACTGCGTTATAAAGTTCAAAGTTTATATCCTCGAATAAATTTCTTCATGAGTAAGTGGGGCTGCTGGTTCATCTACTTCGTAGTTATGACCTTCAGGTGTCTCCTCTATTTTAGATTGTGGACTAATCATGTGATGTGTCGAGAAATATTGGGTTACAGGTGCATCAGGGTGACCATCCACCATTGCTTCTTTGCCAGCACACGACAGAGGCACCCACACCTGTAGTTCAGTAAGGATGCGGGCGGCGTCCGGCGCTTGAGGCTCGGGGTGGTCGTGGCGGCTGCGAGGAGGGGCCGATGGGGTACGGTGATGAGACAAGGGTAAGGGCACCGATCTTCCTCCTCATGCTCCCAATCGCCAGGAAGCATGTTCATGCTATTTCTCTGTGTTAGGCAACGAATTGGGACTGTTTTACCAAGGAAGAAATATTTCTGGTCAATTGGGGATGGTCAAAATTAGGATAGTTTGTTTATAGCTATTACTAATGTCGTTGTGCCATGTGATTTATCAGGAGCATCCTGTGAGAACGAGATACGGATCTGTATCTGTCTCTGTGTATGGAGACGAAGACAAGCCAGCACTCATAACATACTAGGATGTATCTCTTAATTGTAAGTGATGTCGATTTCTTTGTGGTTGCTGTTATAAATTTTACTATAATGAGGTAGCTCATGTGTTGTATTCCTGTTTGGTAGACATATCCTGCTTCCAAGGATTGTTCTTCTGCCCAGAGGTTGCGTTCCTGTTGATTCACAATTTTATATTTACCATATTACTCGTCAACGCCATGAGGTCAGTCATCATTATAAGTTCCTCCATATTTAACATGGTCATCTACTATTCTGCCCCTATTACCTTTGTTTCTTGCATGTTTGTCTTTCATGGCATCTGTTGTCTTTCATGGCATCCAGATTCTGTTGATAAGCTCGCATATCAGATGGCTGATGTTCTTGATTTCTTCAGGTAAAATATCTGGTAATTGGCTTACTCTTTTTGTATTATGTTGGTGCCTAAAGGAGTCCTCTGATGTTAT
This sequence comes from Aegilops longissima, assembly GCA_021605205.1. Lineage (NCBI taxonomy): Eukaryota > Viridiplantae > Streptophyta > Magnoliopsida > Poales > Poaceae > Aegilops > Aegilops longissima. Next base: position 61,139,922 of record CM038678.1, on the reverse strand, counting down.
TGTGGCATTGCTCTTGCAGTTTAGGGTCTGTGATGTGCATGGGTGTCACCGCCGGTGCCTATATGTTTACCTTCCTTGCAGTACGTGTTTGCATTATTAGGTCTTTAAAGCTTGCTATTTCATTTTGGCTAACAATTTGTTTTATATATTATCCTAGACAAAGTAGAGGGAAAGGTTTCTTAGTCTGGTGTTGGTTTCACCTCTATGCGAAGCCCCATCTTGGAGTGAGTGGTTGTATAATAAAGTAATAATTGACACTTCAGTTTCAGCCATGAATTGTCAGTGACTTTTATTTCTTTCTGTATACTGGCACTACATTGTATTCTGTTTTAACCTCAAATTCTGATCTTTTAGGTATTGTTAAACTTTATTATTGTGGCACACCCATGATGAAAGCAGGTAAAATCACCCCAATCTCCTGAAAGATCTGAGAGACGTTGTATTGCCCCCGAACGCACTGAAAACAATTATGTATCGCCCCTCGGTGCCACCAGCATGAAGGCACGGCAACCCTGGCCAATATGCATCTGGATGTCCTTCCCCTTATACCACGATTCACTATGGGTAGTAATCCATCCATTGTCTCTCTTTGTATCTTTCTCTGCAAAGTCTTAATTTCTAGACTGCAAGTTAGAATGTGTGAACCTGATTATTTTCCGTGCTGGTTAGGGTTCTCGTTACTAACCTGCATTTCTTATTTTAGTTGTAATTTTATCAATAACTCATTGTTCTTATTGTGTGATTTGAAGTGTAACATTGCCTTTTTTACTTCTAATTTCTTGCTGACATTGGAGTCTGGGGTTGTACTGTCTGTTTTCTTCATGAAAAAATGATAATGAAAGGTGGTTTGTGGATATATATATAGCTACCTAGCATACCATGATGTCATGATCCTGCTGTAAATTAGACCTGGCTATATTTATTTATTTTTCTGCCAAATGATAGAAGCTTTCAAAGACTTTTGGAGGGAAGTTGATGTTAAGTATAATAAGGAAAGTGTTACCTTAGTTGCCTAATGGGCCTCTGGACATGTTTACTTTTATCAGAAGCAGCACATGTTTTTCCTGCTAGGTAATTGTCGCCCCTACTAGGCAATTGCTTACACCTCTCTTTTGAAATATAGGGGCATTTCATTTGGCTGAGAACGAAGGCAAGAATATCTGCCTCCAATCCTCTCGTGGCGAGTTCGTTGTGAGCTAATCTTTTGCTTGGATGCTCTTTCCTAAATTATTTGGCATCAATTTCTGTTGTGTTTTGTAGACGATACAAGCAAATCAAGCCAACTGAAGGTGTCTCAAGCACCGATATAGTCGGTAAGATTACCATTATTTTGGGGGGGATCAGGTAGTGCTTCCCATGGTCTCTCTCTTTATTGTTGTTGCACACAAGCTGTTGACCTTGCTCAGTTTTCTTTGTTGGTTGGATTTGCAGACCAGGACACAAATCCTGGTGAGCTCCTTGCTCATCAGCTGGTCCATCACCGAGGTATATATTCATCACTGACTTCACTCAGATTATAGGTATGCTCTTTATAAGCTAGGGACTACCATTCTTCAGAATAATTGTATATATTTTTGAGTTGCGAGGCATGAACGGTCGTGCAGGCATATATACCTCAGTGTTAACTCAGAGTTTATTGAACATGATCACAACTGAAAAGTAGAAATGCATTTCACAAATGGCATCAAATAATTTAAAACATTGGATTTCTGATTCACAAGTTGGCGTATTTATGCTATGGCCACTTAGGAATTATGCATCTAGCTTCTCATCTTTGTCTATGGTAGACAAAGTGTGATCTTAACGTGTGATTTACACCTGGATAGCTCTTTCAATCTGACTGGTCTTTCCTATGTAAACCACCTTATGTTAATTTCATTGGATTCTTTGATAGATTTATGTGGAAGGGGAGCCTTGGCGCAGTGGTAAAGCTGTTGCCTTGTGACCATGAGGTCACGGGTTCAAGTCCTGGAAACAGCCTCTTACAGAAATGTAGGGAAAAGCTGCGTACTATAGACCCAAAGTGGCCGGACCCTTCCCCGGACCGTGTGCAAGCGGGAGCTACATGCACCGGGCTGCCCTCTTTGATAGATTTATGTATTTATGCTTGTTTCCTGATTCCCCTTTTCTCAATAATCTGAACCTCCATGCTGGTGTCGGAGATCCAGTATGTCTCCAATTTTTGTCACCTCATAAGAGAGAGTACGACTCAACAATAATTTATCCTATGTTACAAAACAACAATTCCAGATGTGCTTCTACAGATATAGTGCATACCAGCGAAGCATCAATATGAAATGAAAACATAGTGTAAAAAACCATTCTAATGATCTTTCCTTTTTTGTTTACATTTGTTGTGTTTGGGACTTTTTTAGACAAAACATATTTTGGGAACTTGGTCTATCTATCTAAGCCCCTGGGCACCTTTCAGGGAGCTTGTGAAGTTAGTCACCAAGTTCACTTTGGACCTGGAATTAACTTGACGTCCGATTCCTTCAGATTTTTTTTCTGCTTCATTAGATCATCAATTCAACGATGCCATGAATCTCCGGCATTTTGATGGCATTGATAAGGCAGCATGAAGCTCATTTTGCTATTTGAAATGTGAATCAGGTCTTTGAACGTACGTTTCGTCTGGAGGCAAGGATCCAAACAAGGAGGGGGAGCAGCCACACCCGGAGGAGGTCATCCCCGGCACCCGCATCCTCGTCGAGGACTTCCCCAGTGCTGTGGACATCAACTTTAGAGGCCATGCTGGGAGGCAGGAGGTGGATAGGCGAGTTCGCCATTGCTGAAGGAGCACGAGTACCAAGTCTTCGATATAATTTGTAATAATGAAAAACAGTATGAGGTCTTATGATTTACTCACACTACAGTACTAGAAGAACATTACTTCCAGTCTCTTGTTCTTGGTGCGGATGTTACTATATCTGTTTGAATTTTTTTTTTGAAAAGTGTATACAAAATGGTTTAAACGCAAGGAGCTTGCATCTACATGTGCAATCAAAATTAGCAAAAAGAAAGCTGAAAGGGGCGCTCCCCTACCTGGCACCGCCCAGATGCCACTCAGGCGGCGCACCAGGGTGCGCCCCAACAGCTAGTATGTACTAACGGAGACTTGTTGTAGCCATACGTACTAGCCCCACGTATGTCCACTTGCTTAGCCATACATACATTTGTATAGGGTTCCGTTGAATAAATCATGAAATTTCAAGAAAGCCGCCTGGTGGAGCGCCTTACATATTTTCTTCTTTTACCATAAAACAATCGTAATAAGTTACTCCATTAAGTTCACCAACTAGACTTATATAGTTATGTCTACTTCTTCGATACTATACTTCTGATTTGTGGGTCAATAGTTTTTCGTTGCTAACCAGTTATAGCCGCACACACTAGCGTGAATTATTGTACCCATACGTACAAGCCCTACGTATGGTAACTTGTTTTGGCCATACATACATTTGTACAAGTCTTCAGCAAATAAATTATGACATTTTAAGAAAGCCGCCCGATGGGACACAACACATACTTTTTTCAGTAGTAGGAACAGAGTAACTTACTCCATTAAGTACGCCGATATGGTTCACAAGCATTATGCGTAGCTGCGGGTCAGCCCTGCCAGGAGCCATGAAATGTTTGAGTTGGAACTGCCGGGGGCTTGGGAACCCCGAGGCAGTTCGAGAGCTTCGGAAATTAACGAAGCAAGAAGGGCGTGCTTTGCTCTTTGTTTCAGAGACGAAGATCAGAGCTAAGAGGGTGGAGATCCCGCAACACAGTTTAGGGTTTGCGGGGTGCTTTGCGGTTGACAGTGCGGGTTTAAGTGGTGGAATTGGCCTGTTTTGGTCAAGGGATGTACAAGTTGAGTTAAAGAGTTACAGTGCTGGACATATTGATGTCATTGTCCGGGCAGCTGATTTATCTACACCGGAGTGGAGGTTTACGGGGTTTTACGGAGCCCCAAGGTCTGAAGATCGCCACCACAGCTGGAGATGCTTGAGACTGTTGCATGCAGTACCGCATCATGCGTGGCTGTGTCTTGGGGATTTTAACGAGACTATGTATGGCACAGAACACTTTAGGAGGACTGCGCGATATCAGAGACGCAAATGTTAGCTTTTTGAGAAGCACTGGAAGATTGTTCCTTGCAGGACCTAGGGTTATTTAGGGGTACCGTTCACATGGGATAACAAACAAGGGGGGTCAATGAATAGTAAATCCCGCCTTGACAGAGGTGTAGCGGATGAGGCTTTTCTTCAGCTATTTGATCCGGTCCGTGTTCGGCATATTAGCACAGTTGAATCAGATCACTACTTTGTTTTGGTTGAAACGCATTTTGCTCAATCAGCAAGGAGACCAAAACTTTTCCGGTATGAGGATGTTTGGCAGTCCCATGCAGAGTACGACAGTTTTGTTGCTGAGGCATGGAGAAGGAACCATGCTGGACAAGGACTCGAAGGAATACATGACACCTTACATAAACTCCAGAGTGAGTTAGGAGCGTGGGGTGCTAAGGAATTCGGATGCCTTGCCAAGAAGGTTAAAAAGCTACAGTCAAAGCTTGAGATTTTGAGGAAGCAATCTATTGGTAGAGGCCCGACGGATGAGGAGAAAGCTACATTGCTGAAACTTCGTGAAGCATTGAGGCAAGAGGAGATATGGATGAGACAGCGTTCCCGAGTGCCGTGGCTGCGGAAAGGAGACCGAAACACAGCCTACTATCATGCACAAGCGGCGCAACGGAAACGCGTGAATAGGATTGCCAACCTTCGTCGTGCAGATGGATCCTTTTGTGCATCTGAGGCTGAAGACATGGCGGAAGTACAGTCTTTCTATCAGAACTTATATACCTCTCAAGGGTATAATGATATGAGTGAGCTGTTGCAGTTTGTTCCCGAGCGTGTCACCGGGGAAATGAATATGATGCTGGATAAGCCATATGAACCGGAGGAGGTCCGAGCTGCGCTGTTTCAGATGTCACCTTTGAAGGCGCCGGGAGTTGATGGTTTTACCGCGGGGTTTTTCCAGCGGCATTGGAATATCATTCAAGGAGATTTAGTACCCGCTATCCTGGGTTTTCTTAATGGGGGCGAGCTACCGGAGGGTTTCAATGACAGCTCGATCACACTCATCCCAAAGGCACGCAACCCTCAATGCATTGCTCAGTACCGACCCATCTCATTGTGTCCGGTTCCTTACAAGATTGGGGCCAAAATGATCACTAATCGCTTGAAAGAGCTAATGGACACTATGGTTGGTGAAGAGCAAAGTGCTTTTGTGCCCGGTAGGTTGATTACTTATAATGTTGTGGTGGCTTTTGAAAGCATCCACACGATGAGGAGAAGGAAGAAAGGGAAGAATTATTCTTGTGCTGTCAAGTTAGACATGATGAAGGCCTATGATCGGGTCGAATGGCACTATTTGGAGGCAATTATGTCTAAACTTGGGTTCAGTGGTAACTTTGTGAACCTAATAATGAAGTGTGTTTCTTCAGTAAGGTTTACAGTGAGAGTTAATGGGGAGCTTCTGCCATATTTTACACCATCCTGTGGTTTACGTCAAGGAGATCCCGTATCTCCTTTTCTCTTCTTATTATGTGCAGAAGGACTTACTTCATGCTGAATTCCTATGGCTCCCCATTTATTGACAGAGGCATCCGTGTGTCCTTTCGGGCACCATGGGTGAGCCACTTGTTATTTGCCGATGATAGTCTAATCTTCATCAGTGCAACGCCGGAGAGTGTGGTTCGTCTGAATGAAATTTTGATCATATACGCTTCATGTTCCGGCCAGGCTGTTAACAGAGACAAAAGTGCAGTCTTCTTTTCGCCGAACACTCCAACAGATAGAAGGCATGAGTTGAAGATCCTGTTGGGCATACAAGTGGAGGCGTTCAGTGATCGGTATCTTGGACTTCCAACTGCGGTTGGGAGGATTACTAGTGGTACTTTTGACCACATTGGAGAGAGATCACGGAGTAAAATGAACAGGTGGGCCCAGAGACTCCTAGCCTGCGCTGGAAGAGAATCACTTATCAAATCGGTCATCCAAGCAATCCCAATGTTCAGTATGAGCTGCTTTCTTTTGACAAAGAAGGTGTGCAAAAGTTTGACGGCCAGCATGGCTAAGTTTTGGTGGAGCGGAACCATGGATCGTCGATCTATGCATTGGTTGGCATGGGACACGCTCGCTGCCCCGAAAGCTCGTGGGGGCATCGGTTTTAGGGACCTGAAGCTCTTCAACTTGGCGCTGCTCGGCAAGCATGGGTGGAGGTTTATCACCAACCCTGAATCGCTTTGTGCTCGGGTAATGAAGGGCTGCTACTTTCCTGATGGTGAGTTTATGGAGGCCATGGTGCCAAAGACTTCCTCTGCAATTTGGCGAGCGATAGTCGCAGGCAGGGCGGCGCTCCAATCTGGATTGATTAAGAGCGTGGGAGACGAACTACAATCTCTGTTTGGCATGACAGATGGATCCCAGGCCTTGCATCTTTGTTGCCCATGGCGGTTCCGGGTGGGACTACTATTGGGACGGTTGATCAACTCATTGACTTCGAGAATTGGACGTGGCGTCGGGACCTGATTAGAGATGTTTTTATCGCACCCGACGCCGATGCTATTCTGAATATCCCACTACGGGCAGGTGGTGGTGATGATTTCCTTGCTTGGGCCCATGAAAGAAGTGGCATCTATTCTGTAAAGTCGGTGTACCGTGCTCTTGTGACTCAGAAGGAGCTTGCAGCTCTAGAGGAAGGGATGGTTACCGGATCCTCACAGACCGAAGAACAGATGTGGAAGTCGCTTTGGAAGCTCAAGGTGTTGCCAAAGGTTCGTGTTTTCTGGTGGAGGGTGGTACGTGGAATACTCCCAGCTGAATGTACCTTGAGGCATCGACATATAAAGGTAATTAGCAGATGTAATGTCTGTAATGCAATGGATGAGGACCTAATGCACGCCCTAGTGCATTGCTCCCATGCAAAGTTGTTCTGGGAACAAGCATTTGCTCTCTTCGATCTTCGAAGGCCAAGATTGCACCCGGATACATGGTCCCGAGACATTTTATGTGAGGGGAGGTTTTCTGATGTGGAAAGGGCTCAAATGATATCAGTTATGTGGGCGATATGGCACTCCAGGAATAGAGTTACTCATGCAGATGATCAGCTTGATCCTTATACCTCGGTTAAGAGGATTGGGGAGGACTTGGCTTTGCTAGATATGCCAGACAAACAGGCATCGGTACTCCCGGGTTTTGGGTGGATTCCTCCAGAGTTGGGGATAGTCAAGATCAATATAGATGCGGTTGTGAATGTGGATTCCAACAGGATAGGAGTGGGTGGTGTTGCTCGCTCCAAAAATGCTTTGTTGGATGCATGGAGTAAACCCCATCCGGGGATTTTGGATCCGTTCATTGGGGAGACAATGGCGTTGCGCGATGGAGTTATCTTCGCTAGTCTTCGTGGCTTCTCCCATGTGATCATGGAAACAAACTGCCTGGAGATTGTTAATCTCTGGAACACTGGTCACAATAGCCTTTCTGTTGTGGCTCCTTTACTTTTAGAAATTAGAGAGCTAGCTGTCTCTTTTTCTTTTTTTGTCATTCAACATATAAGTAGATCAGCCAATGTTCCGGCCCACCTTTGTGCTAAACATGCATGCACATTGATGGTCACCGAAAGTTGGACTGGATATAGACCATCTTTCCTACTCACCAGCCTCTTGGCTGATGATGCTAGGAGTTCTTTCGTTGAATAAAAGCTCTCTATTGGAACGCAAAAAAAAAAAGCATTATGCGTAGCTACTTGTTTAGCACCATATGTTTGATTCAGTCCAACAGTACGGACAGTACGGAATCTACCCATGTTTGGTTACGGATCTTCAACAACCATGTGGGCTCTGACATCATCAAAATCATTGTTAGGACCAACTTGCTACATAATTTGATATAGATGGCCTTTATTGGTGCTTAATCTAGGGGCACTGGTAGACATCAGACTATAGACACGTTGCATCTATCCGTCGGATGAGAACCGTGGAGATCGTCAGATCTGCTAGCCATAGCGCCCGAGATTTGCTGCCTTAGTTTGTTAATTGACTGCTTCCTTCGTATAGCTGCTCCCTGTAATCTCGCTGACTTTCCCAGCTAGCCTATGTAATCAATCATGAAATTTATTGATCTAGCAACTTCAAAAAAAAAATTGATCTAACAGAAATTTGGGTCCATTATAAATCTTTATTTCACCTCCAACCAGTTAAGTAATAAATTTTTTTTGTCGACTAGAAAATTTGTTTCCATTGCAACGTGATTTTTCTTCTAATGAAAACATTTACATTTTTTCCGCCGAAACATAAATTGTACATTGTTTCCTAACAAATGAAAGTTTCCTACCAAAGGGAAAGAAATTTGCTCCCATGCAACAAAAGCTTAATATAATTACAACAACAAAAAATAATTACTCCTACATTATAACAATAACTGCTACAAGGTCCACAACAAAGAGCACATGGAAGCAAGGGTATTGTCTTGGGTTGCAGGCTTGCAGCGGCACAATAGGGAACACTTGGCAAAATATTGCCGAAGGAAAATTGGCATGATGGCAACAAGCAGCAGGGACGCTAGAGCCATCTATTAACCACAACATGTCGATATCCTGGTCGCTCACACACTACGCCGACAAGCACATTCTTAGGGAGGGCCTTGGTAGCTATCTCTGCCCATGTATCCACCACCTCCTCTGCCGCCTTCAGATTGACGCCGCCGACATTGTGGGGAGATGTCAGTGCAAGGCGTTTGAGAAACTGAGGATGCATGGTTGGCGTCGTTTGGCGCAAAACATCTATACAATAGAAGCACCATGAGAAAATAAGAATATCAAAACATGAATAATATGCAGTGGAAACACAAGAAATGAAATAAAGCATGGATTACGCGAAGCAACAACTTTTTTCTATTAAAATATATGATGTACTGGAAGCATAGAAAACCGGGATGAAAGAAAAGCATTGCTACAGAAACATATATGAAATGTTAAAGTAGGACCCATAGCTTACATGGACCAGCTATTTCATTGGTCAAAACATATGTGATAGGCAATGGAAGCATATGTACGAAGAGAAAAATTCAATACCATATGAAACATATGCGACACAAAAGTACAGGACATGGCTTACAGGAAGCAACGAATTGGTCTGTGACAACATACACTGATTTGTATTTTGATCAATACGGTGTTGAAAAGAAGAACAATAGAAACAAAAAATTATAAATACTATAATAGAAACAAGGACCATGGAAGCAAACTACCTACGCCAAAGAAACATACATACGGGGCACGCCATATTACTGTAGTGATAACAATGACAACTGTTTTTGAAGAAGCAGAAAGTATGGAAGCATTCTTTATAGACCAAAGAAGCAGATGAAGTATTATTTGGAAGCCCGATCAGTATGAATCATGAAGATGTGCTATCCCAATATAACTCATCTTACTTTGAAGCATAGAGAATTGAACATGGAAATTAATTAAGATAGCCGCCAACATGAGGATGCATGTTTGTGTCACACCTACATACAAAATTCTCCTGAAAACTGGTTGAATGAAGCAAGCTTTGTAGGCCGAAGAAGCATATGTAGTATCATTTTTGGAAGGTCCATTAGTACGAAGAAACGAGTGATATCTCAACATAAGTCATCTTATAGGAAGCATATTTGTGTGATGTTCATGCCAAATTGATAGATATTCATTGAAGATTAGGTGATCCACTACACGAAGCACATAACCAAATCAGATCCAATAAAAGGGAATAACCCGGGATATGCACACAGAGATATGAAAACAATACTCATAACATAAAAAATGTTAGAAATCAACAAGCACTGTATCAGCGTGAGAGAGGACTCAAACGCCCCTCGATGCATATATTTGGTATGATCATTGTCGTGGATTTGTCACGGCAGATGTCCTAGTGTGAGGACTTAGTCGTGAGGCCAACGCATCTATGTGGTAGCTTGAGAGGGGTTGATCGGGACGAGAGGTGCGAGGCGGTTCAACACACAAGACAAGGATTTAGACAGCTTCGGGCCCCGGGAAACATCTGTTGGGGAACGTAGCAGAAATTCAAAATTTTCCTACGTGTCACCAAGATCTATCTATGGAGAAACTAGCAACGAGGGAAGGAGAGTGCATCTACATACCCTTGTAGATTGCTAAGCGGAAGCGTTCAAGTGAACGGGGTTGAAGGAGTCGTACTCGTCGTGATTCAAATCACCGGAGATCCTAGTGCCGAACGGACGGCACCTCCGCGTTCAACACACGTACAGCCCGGTGACGTCTCCCAGGCCTTGATCCAGCAAGGAGAGAGGGAGAGGTTGAGGAAGACACCATCCAACAGCAGCACAACGGCGTGGTGGTGGTGGAGGAGCGTGGCAATCCCGCAGGGCTTCGCCAAGCACCAAGGGAGAGGAGGAGGAGGAGAAGCAGGGCTGCGCCTGGAGAGGGAGGCTCTCGTGTGTTATGGGCAGCCCCCAGGGCCTCATATATATAGGGGAAGGGGAGGGCTGCGCCCCCTCTAGGGTTTCCACCCCCTAGGGGGGCGGCCAGCCCTAGATGGGATCAAGGGAGGCGGCCAAGAGGGGAGGGAGAGGGAGGCGCCCACTAGATGGGCCTTAAGGCCCATCTGAGCTAGGGTTTGCCCCCTCCCACTCCCCATGCGCCTTGGGCCCCTTGTGGGGGGCGCACCAGCCCCCTTGGGGCTGGTTCCTCCACACTTGGCCCACGCAACCTTCAGGGTTGGTGGCCCCACTTGGTGGACCCGGGACCCTCCGGTGGTCCCAGACATTACCGATATCGCCCAAACTTTTCCGGTGACCAAAACAGGACTTCCCATATATAAATCTTTACCTCCGGACCATTCCGAACTCCTCGTGACGTCCGGGATCTCATCCGGACTCGAACAACATTCGGTAACCACATACAAGCTTCCTATATAACCCTAGCGCCACCGAACCTTAAGTGTGTAGACCCTACGGGTTCGGAGACATGAACATGACCGAGACGTTCTCCGGTCAATAACCAACAGCGGATCTGGATACCCATGTTGGCTCCCACATGTTCCACGATGATCTCATCGGATGAACCACGATGTCAAGGACTCAATCGATCCCGTATACAATTCCCTTTGTCTAGCGGTATTGTACTTGCCCGAGATTCGATCGTCGGTATCCCGATACCTTGTTCAATCTCGTTACCGGCAAGTCTCTTTACTCGTTCCGTAACACATCATCCGTGATCAACCCCTTGGTCACATTGTGCACATTATGATGATGTCCTACCGAGTGGGCCCAGATATACCTTTCCGTTTACGGAGTGACAAATCCAGTCTCGATCCGTGTCAACCCAATGGTCACTTTCGGAGATACCTGTAGTGCACCTTTATAGTCACCCGATTACGTTGTGACGTTTGATACACCCAAAGCACTCCTACGGTATCCGGAATTGCACGATCTCATGGTCTAAGGAAAAGATACTTGACATTAGAAAAGCTTTAGCATACTAACTACTACGATCTTTGTGCTAGGCTTAGGATTGGGTCTTGTCCATCACATCATTCTCCTAATGATGTGATCCCGTTATCAATGACATCCAATGTCCATGGTCGAAACCGTAACCATCTATTGATCAACGAGCTAGTTAACTAGAGGCTTACTAGGGACATGGTGTTGTCTATGTATCCACACATGTATTGCTGTTTCCGGTCAATACAATTATAGCATGAATAATAAACGATTATCATGAACAAGGAGATATAATAATAACTAATTTATTATTGCCTCTAGGGCATATTTCCAACAGTCTCCCACTTGCACTAGAGTCAATAATCTAGTTCACATCGCCATGTGATTAACACTGATAGGTCACATCGCCATGTGACCAACATCCAAAGAGTATACTAGTGTCTTAAACTAGTTCACATCACCATGTGATTAAGTCTCAATGAGTTCGGGGTTTGATCATGTTTTGCTTGTGAGAGAGGTTTTAGTCAACGGGTCGAACCTTTCAGATCCGTGTGTACTTCGCAATTCTCTATGTCATATTGTAAATGCTGCTTTCACGCTCCACTTGGAGCTATTCCAAATGGTTACTCCACTATACGTATCCAGTTTGCTACTCAGAGTCACTCGGATAGGTGTTAAAGCTTGCATCGACGTAACCCTTTACGCCGAACTCATTATCACCTCCATAATCGAGAAACATGTCCTTATTTACTCCAAGTACAATTTTGACCGCTGTCCAATGATCCCCATTCCTGGATCATTCTTGTACCCTTGAGTGACTCATGGCATGGCACACTTCGGTGCGGTACACACATAGCATACTATAGAGCCTATGTCTGAAGCATAGGGGACGATCTTCGTCCTTTCTCTCTTTTCTGCCGTGGTCGAGCTTTAACTCTTAACTTCATACCTTACATCTCAGGCAAGAACTCCTTCTTTGACTGATCCATCTTGAACACTTTCAAGATCATGTCAAGGTATGTGCTCATTTGAAAGTACTATTAAGCATTTTTTGATCTATCCTTATAGATCTCGATGCTTAATGTTCAAGTAGCTTAATGCAGGTTTTCTATTGAAAATCATCTTTCAAATAACCCTATATGCTTTCCAGAAATTCTACATCATTTCTGATCATGAATATGTCAACAACATATACTCATCAGAAATTCTATAGTGCTCCCACTCACTTCTTTGGAAATACAAGTTTCTCATAAACTTTGTATACACCCAAAATCTTTGATCATCTCATCAAAGCACACATTCCAACTCCGAGATGCTTACTCCGGTCCTTAGAAAGGATCGCTGGAGCCAGCATACCTTTTAGCATCCTTAGGATCGACAAAACTTTTTCGATTGTATCACATACAACCTTTCCTTACGAACACCGGTAAGGAAACTCATTTTGACATCCATCGCCAGATTTCATAAATGCAGCTTATGCTAACATGATTCCGACGGACTTAAGCATCGCTACGAATGAGAGAATCTCATCGTAGTCAACTCCTTGAACTTGTGAAAAACTCTTCGCCACAAGTCGAGCTTCATAGACGGTGATATTATCGTCCACGTCCGTCTTCTTCTTAAAGATCCATTTATCTCAATGGCTTGCCGATCATCGGGCAAGTCCACCAAAGTCCATGCTTTGTTCTGATACATGGATCCTATCTCGGATTTCATGGCTTCTAACCATTTGTAGGAATTTGGGCCCACCATCGCTTCTCCATAGCTCGTAGGTTCAGTGTTGTCTAGCAACATGACCTTCTATACAGGATTACTGTACCACTCAGAAGTAGTACGCATCCTAGTCACCCTACGAGGTACTGTAGTGACTTGATCCAAAACTTCATGATCACTATCATAAGCTTCTACTTCAATTGGTGTAGGTGCCACGGGAACAACTTCCTGTGCCCTGCTACACACTAGTTGAAGTGACGGTTCAATAACCTTATCAAGTCTCCACCATCCTTCCACTCAACTTTTCGAGACGAACTTTTCCTCGAGAAAGGACCCGATTCAAGAAACAATCCCTATTGCTTTCGGATCTGAATTAGGAGGTATACCCAACCGTTTTGGGTGTCCTATGAAGATGCATTTTATCCGCTTTGGGTTCGAGCTTATCAACCTGAAACTTTTTCACATAAGCGTCGCAGCCCCAAACTTTTAAGAAACGACAACTTAGGTTTCTCCAAATGGTGTCGTCTCAACGGAATTACGTGGTGCTCTGTTTAAGTGAGTGTGGTTGTCTCTAATGCCTAACCCATGAACGATAGTGGTAATTCGATAAGAGACATCATGGTACGCACCATATCCAATAGAGTGCAACTATGATGTTCGGACACACCATCACACTATGGTGTTCCAGGCGGTATTAATTGTGAAACAATTTGCACAATGTCTTAATTGTGTGCCAAAACTCGTAACTCAGATATTCATCTCTATGATCATATCATAGATATTCTATCCTCTTGTCACGAAGATCTTAAACTTCACTCTCAAATTACTTGAACCATTCAATAATTCAGACTTGTGTTTCATCAAGTAAATATACTTAATATCTACTCGAATCATCGTGAAGTAAGAACATAACGATATTCATTTGCATGCCTCAGCACTCATTGGACTGCACACATCAAAATGTGTTACTTCCAACAAGTTGCTATCTTGTTCCATCTTCTTGAAACCGAGGCTTTTCGGTCATCTTGTCCATGTGGTATGATTTGCATATCTCAAGTGATTCAAAATCAAGTGAGTCTAAACGATCCATCTTGCATGGAGTTTCTTCATGCGTATACACCAATAGACATGGTTCGCATGTCTCAAACTTTTCAAAAACGAGTGAGTCCAAAGATCCATCGACATGGAACTTCTTCATGCGTTTTATACCAATATGACTCACATGGCAGTGCCACAAGTAAGTGGTACTGTCATCACTATCTTATATCTTTTGGCATGAAAATATGTATCACTACGATCGAGATTCAATAAACCATTTATTTAGGTGCAAGACCATTGAAGGTATTATTCAAATAAATAGAGTAACCATTATTCTCCTTAAATGAATAACCGTATTGCGATAGACATAATCCAATCATGTCTATGCTCAACGCAAACACCAAATAACAATTATTTAGGTTTAACACCTAATCTCGATGGTAGAGGGAGCGTGCGATGTTTGATCATATCAACCTTGGAAACAATTCCAACACATATCGTCAGCTCACCTTTAGCTAGTCTCCTTTTCTTCCGTAGCTTTTATTTCGAGTTACTAACATTTAGCAACCGAACCGGTATCTAATACCCTGGTGCTACTAGGAGTACTAGTAAAGTACACATTAACATAATGTATATCAAATATACTTCTATCGACCTTGCCTGCCTTCTTATCTACCAAGTATCTAGGGTAATTCTACTCCGGTGGCTGTTCCTTATCTCGAAACACTTAGTCTCGGGCTTGGGTTCAACCTCGGGTTTCTTCATTGGAGCAACAACTGATTTGCCGTTCATGAAGTGCCCTTCTTGCCCTTGCCCTTCTTGAAACTAGTGGTTTTATCAACCATCAACAATTGATGCTCCTACTTGATTTCTACTTTCGCGATGTCAAACAACGCGAATATCTCAAGGATCATCATCTCTATCCTTGATATGTTATAGTTCATCACGAAGCTCTTAGCAGCTTGGTGGCAATGACTTTGGAGAAACATCACTATCTCATCGGAAGATTAACTCCCACTCGATTCAAGTGATTGTTGTACCCGGACAATCTGAGTACAAGCTCAACGATTGAGCTTTTCTCCCTTAGTTTGTAGGCTAAGAAAATCGTCGGAGGTCTCATACCTCTTGGCGTGAGCACGAGCCTGAAATACCAATTTCAGCCCTAGAAACATCTCATATGTTCATGACGTTTCAAAACGTCTTTGGTGCCTCAACTCTAAACCGTTTAACTGAACTATCACGTAGTTATCAAAAGCGTGTATGTCCGATGTTCGCAACATCCACAAACGACGTTTGGGGTTCAGCACACCGAGTGGTGCATTAAGGACATAAGCTTTCTACTGTCCGCATAATCGCTACTTTCAACTTTCAACTATATTTTCTCTAGGAACATATCTAAGCAGTGGAACTAAAGCGTGAGCTTCGACATAATTTGCAAAAGGTCTTTTGACTATGTTCATGATAATTAAGTTCATCTTATGAACTCCCACTCGATAGACATCCCTCGGTTATCTAAGTGATTACATGATCCGAATCAACTAGGCCGTGTCCGATCAACACGTGAGACGGACTAGTCATCATCGGTGAACATCTTCATGTTGATCGTATCTACTATCGACTCATGCTCGACCTTTCGGTCTCCGTGTTCGAGGCTATGTCTTCACATGCTAGGCTCGTCAAGTTAACCCTAAGTGTTTCTGCGTGTGTAAATCTTGCTTACACCCGTTGTATGTGAACGTAAGAATCCATCACACCCGATTAACACGTGGTGCTTAGAAGCGACGAACTGTAGCAACGGTGCACAGTTAGGGGAGAACACTTCTTGAAATTGTTGTAAGGGATCATCTTATTTACTACCGTCGTTCTAAGTAAACAAGATGCATAAACATAATAAACATCACATGCAATTATATAGTAGTGACATGATATGGCCAATATCATATAGCTCCATTGATCTCCATCTTCGGGGCTCCATGATCATAATCGTCACCGGCATGACACCATGATCTCCATCATCATGATCTCCATCATCGTGTCTTCATGAAGTTGTCTCGCCAACTATTACTTCTACTACTATAGCTACCGGTTAGCAATAAAGCAAAGTAATTACATGGCGTTGTTTAATGACACGCAGGTCATACAATAAATAAAGACAACTCCTATGGCTCCTGCCGGTTGTCATACTCATCGACATGCAAGTCGTGAATCCTATTACAAGAACATGATCAATCTCATACATCACATATCATTCATCACATTCTTCTTGGCCATATCACATCACATAGCATACCCTGCAAAAACAAGTTAGGCGTCCTCTAATTGTTGTTTGCATGTTTTACGTGGCTGCTATGGGTTTCTAGCAAGAACGTTTCCTACCTCATAAAACCACAACGTGATATGCCAATTGCTATTTACCCTTCATAAGGACCCTTTTCATCGAATCCGTTCCGACTAAAGTGGAGAGGCGGCACCCGCTAGCCACCTTATGCACCAAGTGCATGTCGATCGGTGGAACTGTCTCACGTGAAATGCGTGTAAGGTCGGTCCGGCCGCTTCATCCCACAATACCGTCGAAACAAGATTGGACTAGTAACGGTAAGCATATTGAACATCATCAACGCCCACAACTACTTTGTGTTCTACTCGTGCAAAGAATCTACGCAATAGACCTAGCTCATGATGCCCTGCTGGGGAGCGAGCAGAAATTCAAAATTTTCCTACGTGTCACCAAGATCTATCTATGGAGAAACTAGCAACGAGGGAAGGAGAGTGCATCTACATACCCTTGTAGATTGCTAAGCGGAAGCGTTCAAGTGAACGGGGTTGAAGGAGTCGCGATCGTCGTGATTCAAATCACCGGAGATCCTAGTGCCGAGCGGACGGCACCTCCGCGTTCAACACACGTACAGCCGGTGGCGTCTCCCAGGCCTTGATCCAGCAAGGAGAGAGGGAGAGGTTGAGAAGACACCATCCAACAGCAGCACAACGGCGTGGTGGTGGTGGAGGCGTGGCAATCCCGCAGGCTTCGCCAAGCACCAAGGGAGAGGAGGAGGAGAAGCGAGGCTGCGCTGGAGAGGGAGGCTCTCGTGTGTTATGGGCAGCCCCTGGGCCTCATATATATAGGGAAGGGAGGGCTGCGCCCCTCTAGGGTTTCCACCCCCTAGGGGGGCGGCCAGCCCTAGATGGGATCAAGGGAGGCGGCCAAGAGGGGAGGGAGAGGGAGGCGCCCACTAGATGGGCCTTAAGGCCCATCTGAGCTAGGGTTTGCCCCCTCCCACTCCCCATGCGCCTTGGGCCCCTTGTGGGGGGCGCACCAGCCCCCTTGGGGCTGGTTCCCTCCCACACTTGGCCCACGCAACCTTCTGGGGTTGGTGGCCCCACTTGGTGGACCCCCGGGACCCTCCCGGTGGTCCCGGTACATTACCGATATCGCCCGAAACTTTTCCGCTGACCAAAACAGGACTTCCCATATATAAATCTTTACCTCCGGACCATTCCGGAACTCCTCGTGATGTCCGGGATCTCATCCGAGACTCCGAACAACATTCGGTAACCACATACAAGCTTCCTATATAACCCTAGCGTCACCGAACCTTAAGTGTGTAGACCCTACGGGTTGGAGACATCGACATGACCGAGGCGTTCTCCGGTCAATAACCAACAGCGGGATCTGGATACCCATGTTGGCTCCCACATGTTCCACGATGATCTCATCGGATGAACCACGATGTCAAGGACTCAATCGATCCGTATACAATTCCCTTTGTCTAGCGGTATTGTACTTGCCCGAGATTCGATCGTCGGTATCCCGATACCTTGTTCAATCTCGTTACCGCAAGTCTCTTTACTCGTTCCGTAACACATCATCCCGTGATCAACCCCTTGGTCACATTGTGCACATTATGATGATGTCCTACCGAGTGGGCCCAGAGATACCTCTCCGTTTACGGAGTGACAAATCGATCTCGATCCGTGTCAACCCAATGGTCACTTTCGGAGATACCTGTAGTGCACCTTTATAGTCACCCGATTCACGTTGTGACGTTTGATACACCCAAAGCACTCCTACGGTATCCGGAATTGCACGATCTCATGGTCTAAGGAAAAGATACTTGACATTAGAAAAGCTTTAGCATACTGAACTACGATCTTTGTGCTAGGCTTAGGATTGGGTCTTGTCCATCACATCATTCTCCTAATGATGTGATCCCGTTATCAATGACATCCAATGTCCATGGTCAGGAAACCGTAACCATCTATTGATCAACGAGCCATTTAACTAGAGGCTTACTAGGGACATGGTGTTGTCTATGTATCCACACATGTATTGCTGTTTCCGGTCAATACAATTATAGCATGAATAATAAACGATTATCATGAACAAGGAGATATAATAATAACTAATTTATTATTGCCTCTAGGGCATATTTCCAACAACATCATCCAGTAATAGCCCTACATGCTGTTTGTGGCTACGTCTCATTATGCTCATGAGGGAGACGCCGCATAACCGGCTCTCCTCTAGTTGTGTCTAGCCTTAGCGATTATTTTCTTGCCTTGTTCCTCTTGGGGTGCCCTGCCCCTCCTTATATAAGTTGAAGGGACGTGTTACATGACTAGTCCTAGTAGGATTAGGATTACTCTATTACAAGTGGAGTCCTAGTCTTGCTTCCTTTGTAAGGGAATATTTCTTATCGCTTTCCTCTTAAGCCGGCCCACCATAACATGAGCCGGCCTTCTGGGCCTTGGGCCTAGTCCTCTATCTGACCCGCCGTCGGGGCCATTAGTGAGTCGCCAGGCTCGTGAGTCGTCAGACCCGTGAGCCGCCAGACTCGTGAGTCGTCAATCCTCCGGCGGGTTATCAATGAAACGCCAAGTCCCAGCCGGGTCATACATCCGGCAGGATCATACCGCGGGGTATATCCCGACAGTCATGCTTCCATTTTTCTAGAGGTATGAAGCTGGGAATATATGCAAATGGTGCATTATTAGTGTTAGGTGGAAGCATGAAATTTTGAATGAAACCAAATAATTTGCCGCCAACCGCGGATGCATATATTCGGAAGCTCTTTATACAGGAAGTATTGAAACAATCTTTTCTTAGCATTTATCACCATCATTCGAAGCACTAAATATTGACACTAAGGAATAGCCACGATTGTCTCCCTACATAGCAATGGGTTATCGAATTGTCTACAAAGCATGACCTACGAAAAATTTGATGATAAATGACAAACACAAACCAGAACAATACTAGGCAGCCACTGAACATACAAACCAATGAGTATTGCTGTTGGATGAAATACAAATAAACTTGCACTACAAAAGTTACGAAGGAAATAACCATTTCGGTGTTGGAAATATGCCCTAGAGGCAATAATAAAAGGATTATTATTATATTTCCTTTTTCATGATAATTGTCTTTTATGCATGCTATAATTGTATTATCCGGAAATCGTAATACACGTGTGAATACATAGACTACAATATGTCCCTAGTGAGCCTCTAGTTGACTAGCTCGTTGATCAATAGATAGTCATGGTTTCCTGACTATGGACATTGGATGTCATTGATAACGGGATCACATCATTAGGAGAATGATGTGATGGACAAGACAATCCTAAGCATAGCACAAGATCGTGTAGTTCGTTTTGCTAGAGCTTTTCCAATGTCAAGTATCTTTTCCTTAGACCATGAGATCGTGTAACTCCCGGATACCGTAGGAGTGCTTTGGGTGTACCAAAGCGTCCTGGCGTAATCGGGTGACTATAAAGGTGCACTACAGGTATCTCCGAAAGTGTCATTGGGTTGTCACGGATCAAGACAGGATTTGTCACTCCGTATTACGGAGAGGTATCACTGGGCCCACTCGGTAATGCATCATCATAATGAGCTCAAAGTGACCAAGTGTTTGGTCACGGGATCATGCATTACAGTACGAGTAAAGTTGACTTGCCGTAACGAGATTGAACGAGGTATTGGGATACCAACGATCGAATCTCGGGCAAGTAACATACCGATTGACAAAGGGAATTGTATACGGGGTTGCTTGAATCCTCGACATCGTGGTTCATCCGATGAGATCATCGAGGAGCATGTGGGAGCCAACATGGGTATCCAGATCCCGTTGTTGGTTATTGACCGGAGAGCCGTCTCGGTCATGTCTACATGTCTCCCGAACCCGTAGGGTCTACACACTTAAGGGTCGGTGACGCTAGGGTTGTATGAATATGAGTATGCAGCAAACCGAAAGTTGTTCGGAGTCCCGGATGAGATCCCGGACGTCACGAGGAGTTTCGGAATGGTCCGGAGGTAAAGAATTATATATAGGAAGTGCAGTTTCGGCCATCGGGAGAGTTTCGGGGGTCACCGGTATTGTACCGGGACCACCCGAAGGGTCCCGGGTCCACCGGTGTGGCCACCTATCCCGGAGGGCCCGTGGGCTGAAGTGGGGAAGGAACCAGCCCCTGGTGGGCTGGTGCGCCCCCCTTGGCCCCCCTGCGCCTAGGGTTGGAAACCCTAGGGGTGGGGGGCGCCCCACTTGCCTTGGGGCACAAGCTTCCCCCCTTGGCCGCCGCCCCCCCTTGGGAGATCTCATCTCCAGGGCCGGCGCCCCCCAGGGGGCCTATATAAAGGGGGGGGGGGAGGGCAGCCGCACCCTGAAGCTTTGGCGCCTCCCTCTCCCCTGCTACACCTCTCCCTCTCGCAGAAGCTCGGCGAAGCTCTGCCGGAACCCTGCTGCATCCACCACCACGCCGTTGTGCTGCTGGATCTTCATCAACCTCTCCCTCCTCCTTGCTGGATCAAGGTGTGGGAGACGTCATCCGCTCCGTACGTGTGTTGAACGCGGAGGTGCTGTCCGTTCGGCACTTGGTCATCGGTGATTTGGATCACGACGAGTACGACTCCCTCAACCCCGTTCACTTGAACGCTTCCGCTCGCGATCTACAAAGGTATGTAGATGCACTCCTATCACTCGTTGCTAGATGAACTCATAGATGGATCTTGGTGAAACCGTAGGAAATTTTTTATTTTCTGCAACGTTCCCCAACAGTGGCATCATGAGCTAGGTCTATGTGTAGTTCTCTATTGCACGAGTAGAACACAATTTGTTGTGGGCGTAGATGTTGTCAATTTTCTTGCCGCTACTAGTCTTATTTTGCTTCAGCGGTATTGTGGGATGAAGCGGCCCGGACCGACCTTACACGTACGCTTACGTGAGACAGGTTCCACCGACTGACATGCACTAGTTGCATAAGGTGGCTAGCGGGTGTCTGTCTCTCCCACTTTAGTTGGAGCGGATTCGACGAAAAGGGTCCTTATGAAGGGTAAATAGAAGTTGACAAATCACGTTGTGGCTTTTTCGTAGGTAAGAAAACGTTCTTGCTAGAACCCTATTGCAGCCACGTAAAAGATGCAACAACAATTAGAGGACGTCTAACTTGTTTTTGCAGCAATTGCCTTGTGATGTGATATGGCCAAAAGTTGTGATGAATGATGAATGATATATTGTGATGTATGAGATCATGTTCTTGTAATAGGAATCACGACTTGCATGTCGATGAGTATGACAACCGGCAGGAGCCATAGGAGTTGTCTTAATTATTGTATGACCTGCGTGTCATTGATTCAACGCCATGTATTTACTTTGCTTTATTGCTAAACCGTTAGCTATAGTAGTAGAAGTAATAGTTGGCGAGCAACTTCATGGAGACACGATGATGGAGATCATGATGATGGAGATCATGGTGTCATGCCGGTGACAAGATGATCATAGAGCCCCGAAGATGGAGATCAAAGGAGCTATATGATATTGGCCATATCATGTCACTACTATATATAATTGCATGTGATGTTTATTATGTTTATGCATCTTGTTTACTTAGAACGGCGGTAGTAAATAAGATGATCCCTAATAATAATTTCAAGAAAGTGTTCTCCCTAACTGTGCGCCGTTGCTAAAGTTCGTCGTTTCGAAGCACCATGTGATGATCGGGTGTGATAGATTCCTACATTCACATACAACTGGTGTAAGACAGTTTTACACATGCAAAACACTTAGGTTAACTTGACGAGCCTAGCATGTACAGACATGGCCTCAGAACACAAGAGACCGAAAGGTCGAACATGAGTCGTATGGAAGATACGATCAACATGGAGATGTTCACCGACGATGACTAGTCCGTCTCACGTGATGATCGGACACGGCCTAGTCGACTCGGATCATGTAACACTTAGTTGACTAGAGGGATGTCAAATCTGAGTGGGAGTTTATTATATAATTTGATTAGATGAACTTAATTATCATGAACATTAGTCTAAAATCTTTGCAAAATGTCTTGTAGATCAAATGGCCAACGCTCATGTCACCATGAACTTCAACGCGTTCCTAGAGAAAACCAAGCTGAAAGATGATGGCATCAACTATTCGGACTGGGTCCGAACACGAGATCATCCTCATAGCAGCCAAGAAACAATATGTCCTAGAAGCACCGCTAGGTGAATCACCCATCGAGAGAACCAAGGCGTTATGAGCGCTTGGCAGTCACGTGCTGATGATTACTCCCTTGTTCAGTGCGGCATGCTTTACAGCTTAGAACCGGGGCTCCAAAAGCGTTTTGAGCAACACGGAGCATATGAGATGTTCGAGGAGCTGAAAATGGTTTTCCAAGCTCATGCCCGGGTCGAGAGATATGAAGTCTCCGACAAGTTCTATAGTTGTAAGATGGAGGAAAATAGTTCTGTCAGTGAGCACATACTCAAAATGTCAGGGTTGCACAACCGCCTGTCCCAGCTGGACATTAACCTCCCGGACGAGGCGGTCATTGACAGAATCCTTCAGTCACTCCCACCGAGCTACAAGAGCTTTGTGATGAACTACAATATGCAGGGGATGGTGAAAACTATTCTGAAGTATTTTCAATGCTGAAGTCAGCAGAGAGTAGAAATCAAGAAGGAACATCAAGTGTTGATGGTCAATAAAACCACTAAGTTCAAGAAGGGCAAGGGTAAGAAGAACTTCAAAAATGACGGCAAGGATGTTGTCGCGCCCGGTAAGCCAGTTGCCGGGAAGAAGTCAAAGAATGGACCCAAGCCTGAGACTGAGTGCTTTTATTGCAAAGGGAAGAGTCACTGGAAGCGGAACTGCCCCAAATACTTAGCAGACAAGAAGGCCGACAACACTAAAGGTATATTTGATATACATGTAATTGATGTGTACCTTACCAGTACTCGTAGTAACTCATGGGTATTTGATACCGGTGCCGTTGCTCATATATGTAACTCACAGCAGAAGCTGCGGAATAAGCAGAGATTGGCGAAGGACGAGGTGACGATGCGCGTCGGGAATGGTTCCAAGGTCGATGTGATCGCCGTCGGCACGCTACCTCTACATTTACCTACGGGATTAGTTTTAAACCTCAATAATTGTTATTTAGTGCCAAGTTTGAGCATGAACATTGTATCAGGATGTCGTTTAATACGAGATGGCTACTCATTTAAATCCAAGAATAATGGTTGTTCTATTTATATGAGAGATATGTTTTATGGTCATGCTCCGATGGTCAATGGTTTATTCTTAATGAATCTCGAACGTAATGTTACACATATTCATAGTGTGAATACCAAAAGATGTAAAGTTGATAACGATAGTCCCACATACTTGTGGCACTGCCGCCTTGGTCACATTGGTGTCAAGCGCATGAAGAAGCTCCATCTTGATGGACTTTTAGAGTCTCTCGATTATGAATCATTTGACACATGCGAACCATGCCTTATGGGAAAAATGACCAAGACTCCGTTCTCCGGAACAATGGAGCGAGCAACCAACTTATTGGAAATCATACATACCGATGTATGCGGTCCAATGGCGTTGAGGCTCATGGAGGATATCGTTATGTTCTCACTCTCACTGATGACTTGAGTAGATATGAGTATGTCTACTTGATGAAACACAAGTCTGAGACCTTTGAAAAATTCAAGGAATTTCAGAATGAGGTAGAGAATCAACGTGACCGAAAAATAAAGTTCTTACGATCAGATCGTGGAGGAGAATATTTAAGTCACGAATTTGGTACACACTTAAGAAAATGTGGAATCGTTTCACAACTCACGCCGCCTGGAACACCTCAGCGTAACGGTGTGTCCGAATGTCGTAATCGCACTCTATTGGATATGGTGCGATCTATGATGTCTCTTACTGATTTACCGCTATCATTTTGGGGATACGCTCTAGAGACAACTACATTCACTTTAAATAGGGCACCGTCTAAATCCGTTGAGACGACACCATATGCATTATGGTTTGGGAAGAAACCTAAACTGTCGTTTCTAAAAGTTTGGGGATGCGATGCTTATGTGAAGAAACTTCAACCAGAAAAGCTCGAACCCAAGTCGAAAAAATGCGTCTTCATAGGATACCCTAAGGAAACCATTGGGTATACCTTCTACCTTAGATCCGAAGGCAAGATCTTTGTTGCCAAGAACGGATCCTTTCGGAAAAGAGTTTCTCTCGAAAGGAGTAAGTGGGAGGAAAGTAGAACTCAATGAAGTACTACCTCTTGAACCGGAAAGTAGTGCAGCTCGGAAAATGTTCGGTGGTGCCTACACCGATTGGAGAGGAAATTAATGATGATGATCAAGGTACTTGGATCAAGTTGCTACTGAACTTCAGAGGTCCACAAGGACACGTTCCACACCAGAATGGTATGGCAACCCTGTCACGGAAATCATGTTGTTGGACAACGGTGAACCTTGAACTATGAAGAAGCGATGGCGGGCCCAGATTCCAACAAATGGCTTGAAGCCATGCAATCCGAGATAGGATCCATGTATGAAAACAAAGTATGGACTTTGACAGACTTGCCCGATGATCGGCGAGCGATAGAAAACAAATGGATCTTTAAGAAGAAGACGGACGCGAATGGTAATGTTACCATCTATAAAGCTCGACTTGTCGCTAAAGGTTATCGGCAAGTTCAAGGGTTGACTATGATGAGACTTTCTCTCCCTTAGCGAAGCTGAAGTCCGTCCGAATCATGTTAGAAATTGCCGCATACTATGATTATGAGATATGGCAAATGGACGTCAAAACGGCATTCCTTAACGGCTATCTTAAGGAAGAACTGTATATGATGCAGCCGGAAAGTTTTGTCGACCCTAAGAATGCCAACAAGGTATGCAAGCTCCAACGATCCATTTATGGGCTGGTGCAAGCATCTCGGAGTTGGAACATTCGCTTTGATGAGATGATCAAAGCGTTTGGGTTTATGCAGACTTATGGAGAAGCCTGCGTTTACAAGAAAGTGAGTGGGAGCTCTGTAGCATTTCTCATATTATATGTAGATGACATACTTTTGATGGGAAATGATATAGAACTTTGGACAACATTAAGGCCTACTTGAATAAGAGTTTTTCAATGAAGGACATTGGAGAAGCTGCTTATATATTAGGCATCAAGATCTATAGAGATAGATCAAGACGCCTCATAGGTCTTTCACAAAGCACATACCTTGATAAGATATTGAAGAAGTTCAAAATGGATCAGTCCAAGAAAGGGTTCTTGCCTGTATTACAAGGTGTGAAATTGAGCTCGGCTCAATGTCCGACCACGGCAGAAGATATAGAAGAGATGAGTGTCATCCCCTATGCCTCAGCCATAGGGTCTATTATGTATGCCATGCTGTGTACCAGACCTGATGTAAACCTTGCCGTAAGTTTGGTAGGAAGGTACCAAAGTAATCCCGGCAAGGAACACTGGACAGTGGTCAAGAATATCCTGAAGTACCTGAAAAGGACTAAGGACATGTTTCTCGTATACGGAGGTGACGAAGAGCTCGTCGTAAAGGGTTACGTCGACGTTAGCTTCGATACAGATCCGGATGACTCTAAGTCACAAACCGGATACGTGTATATGTTGAATGGTGGAGCAGTAAGCTGGTGCAGCTGCAAGCAGAGCGTCGTGGCGGGATCTACATGTGAAGCGGAGTACATGGCAGCCTCGGAGGCAGCGAATGAAGCAATTTGGGTGAAGGAGTTCATCACCGACCTAGGAGTCATACCCATTGCGCCGGGGCCGATCAAACTCTTCTGTGACAACACTGGAGCTATTGCACTTGCCAAGGAGCCCAGGTTTCACAAGAAGACCAGGCACATCAAGCGTCGCTTCAACTCCATTCGTGAAAATATTCAAGATGGAGACATAGAAATTTGCAAAGTGCATACGGTTCTGAATGTCGCAGATCCGTTGACTAAACCTCTTCCGCGAGCAAAACATGATCAACACCAGAACTCTATGGGTGTTCGATTCATCACAATGTAACTAGATTATTGACTCTAGTGCAAGTGGGAGACTGTTGGAAATATGCCCTAGAGGCAATAATAAAAGGATTATTATTATATTTCCTTGTTCATGATAATTGTCTTTTATTCATGCTATAATTTTATTATCCGGAAATCGTAATACACGTGTGAATACATAGACTACAATATGTCCCTAGTGAGCCTCTAGTTGACTAGCTCGTTGATCAATAGATAGTCATGGTTTCCTGACTATGGACATTGGATGTCATTGATAACGGGATCACATCATTAGGAGAATGATGTGATGGACAAGACCCAATCCTAAGCATAGCACAAGATCGTGTAGTTCGTTTTGCTAGAGCTTTTCCAATGTCAAGTATCTTTTCCTTAGACCATGAGATCGTGTAACTCCCGGATACCGTAGGAGTGCTTTGGGTGTACCAAGCGTCTGGCGTAAGCGGGTGACTATAAAGGTGCACTACAGGTATCTCCGAAAGTGTCTGTTGGGTTGTCACGGATCGAGACAGGGATTTGTCACTCCGTATTACGGAGAGGTATCACTGGGCCCACTCGGTAATGCATCATCATAATGGGCTCAAAGTGACCAAGTGTTTGGTCACGGGATCATGCATTACGGTACGAGTAAAGTGACTTGCCGGTAACGAGATTGAACGAGGTATTGGGATACCAACGATCGAATCTCGGGCAAGTAACATACCGATTGACAAAGGGAATTGTATACGGGGTTGCTTGAATCCTCGACATCGTGGTTCATCCGATGAGATCATCGAGGAGCATGTGGGAGCCAACATGGGTATCCAGATCCCGCTATTGGTTATTGACCGGAGAGCCATCTCGGTCATGTCTACATGTCTCCCGAACCCATAGGGTCTACACACTTAAGGGTCGGTGACGCTAGGGTTGTATGAATATGAGTATGTAGCAAACCGAAAGTTGTTCGGAGTCCCGGATGAGATCCCGGACGTCACGAGGAGTTCCGGAATGGTCCGGAGGTAAAGAATTATATATAGGAAGTGCAGTTTCGGCCATCGGGAGAGTTTCGGAGTTCACCGGTATTGTACCGGGACCACCGGAAGGGTCCCGGGGGTCCATCTGGTGGGGCCACCTATCCCGGAGGGCCCCGTGGGCTGAAGTGGGGAGGGAACCTACCCCTGGTGGGCTGGTGCGCCCCCCTTGCCCCCCCTGCGCCTAGGGTTGGAAACCCTAGGGGTGGGGGCGCCCCACTTGCCTTGGGGGGCAAGCCTCCCCCCTTGGCCGCCGCCCCCCCTTGGGAGATCTCATCTCCATGGCCGGCGCCCGCCTATATAAAGGGGGGGGGAGGGAGGGCAGCCGCACCCTGAAGCTTTGGCGCCTCCCTCTCCCCTGCTACACCTCTCCCTCTCGCAGAAGCTCGGCGAAGCTCTGCCGGAACCCTGTTGCATCCACCACCACGCCGTCGTGCTGCTGGATCTTCATCAACCTCTTCCTCCTCCTTGCTGGATCAAGGTGTGGGAGACGTCATCTGCTCCGTACGTGTGTTGAACGCGGAGGTGCTGTCCGTTCGGCACTTGGTCATCGGTGATTTGGATCACGACGAGTACGACTCCCTCAACCCCGTTCACTTGAACGCTTCTGCTCGCGATCTACAAAGGTATGTAGATGCACTCCTATCACTTGTTGCTAGATGAACTCATAGATGGATCTTGGTGAAACCGTAGGAAATTTTTTATTTTCTGCAACGTTCCCCAACATTCGGGGACGGTAGATGCAGCCGACGGTGAACCTAAGTTGACCTGGTGAAGCACGGACCGTACATGAGGATGGGGGGCTCGATCCCTAATGCCAAGGTGGCGCACTAGTGTTGTCACCCTGGGGGTCGCATCGGTGGATAAGGCGATGTGGTTTGGAGAAGCGGGGGCACAGGTAGCTGGTGGGGTGGCTGGGCTGCTCGACGGGGATGAGAGCAGGAGGCAGCTGCTTGCAAGGTGGGGAGGAGAAGGAGATCTGGGCGAGGCGACTCCGGGTTGTGCGTGCGAGCTGGAGGAGCTTAGGCCGATGCGGCTGCGTTTGCAACAAGGAGAGATTAGCGCAGTTCTTTAGGGAGATATTAGGGGAGTGTTACACACCGGCTGCGGGTGATTACTTCCCTGCCGATTTTTTTTCATAAGAAGCACAATTTGGTAGCCATCAGATTTCAGTTGTATCGACGGCGTTGGTCTAGTCTGATGTCGGGCTTCTTTCATACAACAGATAAGAAGTGTTTCCCTAACAAATATCATGAACTGCTAATTTAACACGTAGATGATATGACTACTAGCTTGCTAGGGTCGCAGCACAAGCAAGCCCAAAGGAAAAAGAGAGAAAAAGAAAGAGAAATAAATGCCAACAACGGCAGATGAGCGAAACGAAGATGGTCGGCAACCGCTACACCCTCTGGAGAAGTACCACCACGCACCCAGCACTCCGAAGCGCCGCGTACCAAGCAACACCTTCAAGAAGGAGGCGACAACAATGTCGCTGTTGCCCGGACTAGTCCTAGGGTTTCCCCCGGTACGGGGGGGGGGACAGTGGGGGAGGGTGTACCCGACGCCCTTCAGGAAGGTTCGGCGGCACCCGCAGGCGTCGCCACGTCGGGGTCGGACGAGCCGCCAGGGGTTTCTCCTGACCCAAACCCCCACCACCACCCCAAACGATCCATAGTGCACGGCCCAACACGACGTACACCAACATGTGCCACCACGGTCGCCGAACCAACTCCGCCGTCTCCCTGAGGCCGCCGACACGAGACTTGGAGGATGGGAGAAGAGATAGTGGGCTCGAGGGCATCCGCAACACAGCCGATGTGGGGGGACATCCACCACCCCCGCCGCGGAGCCGACCAGATGCACGGACAAGGGGCCTACCAGGCGCCGAGGCCCGGCCGGACCCAAAAGGGTCCGGACAGCCCCTGCCGTCGGGCTGCAGCTCGCCGGTCGACGAAGCCGCCACCGCCCGCAGACCACCGCCTTCTCGCCACCAACACCAAGGAGCAGCGTCGCCACACACCAAGCCGCCGGCCTGCCCTATCCTAGATGGAGCCCGAAAGGGCCCATCTGGGCCGCCCGGGCGCCCCTGGCCACCAGCACCGCCACGCCACCCTGCGACCAACGGCCGCGCCGCCGCACCGAGGACCTCGAAGCCTGCCGTCGAGCTGCACCGCTGCTGGCCGAGCTGCACCGCCGCCGGGATGCCCCCGCGCCTCCCCATGTGCGCGCAGGGAAAGAACGGCCCCCCGGCACTGGCGCCGGGCGCGCAGGGCCCGGCGGACCTCGCCGGCTGCGGTGGGGGGAGAATGACGGGGAGGGGGCGGAGGAGAGGAGGACGCAGGTGTCCGCCCATTGCCCCGGGGGGGGGGAGAGCGGACAGGGAGGCGGAGGAGGGGGGGGGAGGAGGGGCATGACGCGTGGCCGGCGGGGGAACGGGAGGAGGAACCCTAGGGAAACGCGGCGGGAGGACGTAGATGATATGCCACCATAATTAAAGAAGAAAGAGAAGATAGTAGTATCATAGATCACCGAACAAGGAATTGGTAAAAGATCTTGTACATAACTTTATATTACAAATGGATAAATAAGATGATACTATGATATGCACTATATACAACAGGATGATAGTAACTAAAATAATATCATGCCGTATGATACTATCCGGTGTGGGATGCTTACAACTTATTTATTATACTATACTACTAATGAACATCAGTGAGCTTTGCAGTCATCGATCTCCTTATGGATCGGCACATTATACGGTGACGCCATCAGGAGCAGATGGTTGCTTCTCTTTGCCGTCAAGCCTACAACGGTGTCCATATCTAGCTCATCCGGCCGCATTCCGGCAGGGAGGCTCCAGTCGAAGTAGTATAGAAGTCGTGCCACGACGAGTTCTACCAAGGCCAATGCAAAGATGTTCCCAGGACACATCCTCCTTCCACTTCCAAATGGCAGGTACTCTAGCTGTGTGCCTTTGTAGTCTGCCGCGTTGTCCTCGAACCTCTCTGGCATGAACTCCTCTGCGTCCTGCCAGTACTCGGGGCTCCTCGCCATCGCCCATGCGTTGACGAAGACACGGGTGCCCTCCTTGACCCTATGCCCGTGGACATCGCAGGTCTCCCTGCAGACACGGGGGAGCAGGAGCGGAACCACCGGGTGAAGCCTCATGTCCTCCTTGACTACCATCTTTGTGTAGCAAAGCCCCTCCATGTGTGCCTCATGGTCTTGTGGGTTCTTGTGGTCAAATGCACACCGCACCTCCTTCTGCGCCTTGGTCATTGCACATGGGTTCCTTATGAGCTTTGACATGACCCACTCTGTAGTCGACGCAGTCGTCTTCGTTCCTCCAGCGAACATATCCTAATTTGTATGGTCACAAAGCATAGTTTTCATTTTCAATGAGATGTCTATGAAATTCATTGAATTTCAATAATTTCTATAGACACTGAAATGGTTACCTTTCAGTCAAAATATTTCAGCAATATGAAAATTCAAATATTTGTTCATATATTCCAAATATTTGGTTGAATATTTTAAGTGAATGAATTCAGCCCTTTGGCTGAAAATGCAAACCCAATCACTGATATTCACTGAATTTCAGTTAGTTTGGTGCTTGGTGAAATATTTCTGAAAAGTGAATTTCAATGATTTTTTTGCGGAAATATTTCAGCTGAAACTGGAAGTGAAAACCATGTCATGGAGTTGACATGCACAAAGATGAAAATCTCGTTTCATATATACTAGCATTTGAGAGCAGTTAGGTATTATCAGTCCACTTACCGCTATGACTGCCTTGATGTTTGTGGTGGCCATGGGGACCTCGAGCTGCCCCTCGTCCCTGACCCGAAGCAAGACTCTCAGAAGGTCCTCCTCGTCTCCGTTCTTGTTCTGCTCTCGCCGCACCTCGCACTCCGCGATGATCTTGTCAAGGACCGTGTCGAGCTGCCGGCGCGCTCGCCAGAGCCGGCGCTTCATCCCACTGACGACGTCGACGAAGGACAGAGAGGGGAAGAGGTCCCCGACGCAGAGGCCCCCGCTGCTCCTCAGAATCACCTCGATCGCCGACAGGAACTGCGCCTGGAGCTCGCCGGCGCAGCCCTCGCCGAACGCCACCTTCGCCGTGATCGTGTTCGTGCACGACATCACGAGGCCGCCGAGATTGACCGGCTCGCCGCCTCGGCCGGCGGAGCGGATCGTCTGGACGAGGCGCATGATCTCGCCGCCCCGGACCGGCGCGAACTGCCTGACCTTGCGCGCGCTGAGGAGCTCCGCCGTGCAGAGCTTGCGCATGGTCCGCCAGTACGCGCCGTAGGGCGCGAAGGCGACGTCGAGGTTCCCGTACAGGCAGATCTCCGAGGCCAGGATGCTCGGGCGCGACGCGAAGTTGATGTCCTTGTCCCGGAGGACCTCCTGCGCAGCCGCCGGCGACGAGATCACGACGGCGTCCACCTGGCCCAGCCTCAGGTACATCACCGGGCCGTGCTTCTTGGCCAGGTCACGGAGGGCGACGTGCGGCAGTGGCGTCAGGAGGTGGTGTAGGCTTCCGATGAACGGGTGAACGGGAGGCTCCATGGGCCAGGAGGCCTGGCTGCTTTGGATTTATTACGGCCAAGTAATAAGGACGACAAAAGGATCAAAAGCAATGAGATGAGCAGGAGGGTGGCTGTGGTTAGCTCCATCAGCGTGGATTACTTATTTCACACAAAGCTCACTGTTATACTTGGGAGGAACAGCGAGAGAGCCCATCTTATAAGCCTTGTGAAGAAGGCTGCAGTGGAGACAGTGCCTATTTGATTGTTCTAATTTCTAATACAAGTCACCTGTTTCGGTTGTGCTTGATTTGTCCGTTATGGAGTATTTCCTCTGCGATCAAAATACAGTGCCTATTAGATTGTTCTAACTTCTAAGTTAAATTTTACTTTTGGTGAATCTTTCTAATAGATCTGATCTTTTTGCAAAAAAATACTCAACTTTTACAAAATTTGACCAGGTTTATGGAAAATAATATGAATAGACAAAAGTTTATTTTAGTTCCTCAATTAATTGACAAGTGCAGCTTTTGTCCCTCAACTTCAAAACCAGACAATTTACGCCCTGATTTTCCAAAGCGTATGTTTTTATTACATCTCTATCTTCAATAGAAGTGGTTCCGCTGCTGAGTTCAATGGGTATAACTACCAATAGTTACATTTTTCTGGAGCTAAAGAATATTGGGGGATGGGTTAGAGATGCTCTAACGCGTTTTGATTTCTTATGCTTTGCTATTTCAGGTTTGTGCTTTCCTTTCTACTCCCTCCATCCCAAAATAAAGTTAGTACAAACTTGAGTCACTTATTTTGGGACGGAGGGAGTATTTGACATTTTGGTGCCTCTATTTTATTAAAACTACATCTTGTTTGGTTGGTTGGAGCTAATTAGATAAAGGAAATAGGAATTCGGGTTATAAGATACAAACCCACCTGTTTGGTTGTAGGGACTGGGGATCTTAAAGGGACATGGAGTGGGAGTTTAGCACCACATGGCACATGTGGTAAGATATCCTCAAAGTCCAAGGGAGTGGGAGTTTAGAGTCTAACAATCCCAACCATTTTAATAACAAGGAAGGGGTGAAAATAGGGATAGAAATGATTCAAAGAGAACAACTTAAACCTTCAATGTAGCTTAAGTTGTCATCTCTTACTTTTTTCTTAATCATTTATGACTATCCACTAACCAAATAATGGAATAAAAGTCTCTCTTAAATTCTCAAACATTCTTATCATTTCGCTGCCAAACAAATGACGGGGACTAAAATGAGATGTCACATGTCTAATCTTACCATTGCTCCTTCCTCTTAAATCTGAATCCCCTTCAAAAAAGTTGTCGGTCACACCGTTAAAGGTTGTGTATGCATTTTGGCACAGAGGCCGGACACAACAAATTCTTCTGCTATTGGAGAACAATGGCTCAGAAGAAGGATCGAGAGAGGCTTTATTGTACTTCACTACATGTTAGCATGGTATACAAATTTTTATTGGGGCCTCTTCATTCTCAGGAATTTTAAACCCCGAGAATATAGAAAACATATGAATAGAATGTCATGACGCCTTAAATACTAAAAGTATGTCTGGATGTTTAGTTGTGCACATGAAAACTATAGAATTAGAGGATACCCCCACACGTTGTTGCGGGAATTGATTGATGAAAATTTGGGTTGATAACATAAAAACAAAATTTAAAAGTACATATGACTTATTATTTTTCATTACTAGGTATAGTTGTAACAATATTTATTGAATATAGGTAGAATAATTGAATGGAAAACATGTTTCAATGCATGGTTGAATGTGGTGGTGGGTACTTTCTCATGCATGATTGCATTTATAGGTGGGCCTTAATTATCCAATTCATAGTTGTATGGTGGGGTAACTTGCATGTTGAGATAAGTTAGTGGGAATGACTTTCTTAGATATATAGGATTCTTCACAAAAGGTCGAAATGAATGCAAATTTAAGTACAAATGAATCCTAAGGGTGAAAATCCTATATAGATTGCAATCTTACGACTCAAACAACTCATGTAGGAAAAAATTACCGAGGCTCAGAATCCTCCAAAATTACTTTTACAATCCTTTGAATCAAAGAACCTGAGGCCCTAAACGACCTTTATGCCGGACACTCGATGCCAAATTCTGGGGAAGCAATCAAAGCAGCTCACACGCTTAGTAAGATTGAGAATCCTCCTATGTTTTTACTACTCCCTCCGTTCTCAAATATAAGTCTTTGTAGAAATTCCAACAAGTGACTACATATGGAGCAAAATGAGTTAATCTACACTCTAAAATATGTCTACATACATACGTATGCTGTATTTAATTTGAAATGTC
This sequence comes from Aegilops longissima, assembly GCA_021605205.1. Classification (NCBI taxonomy): domain Eukaryota; kingdom Viridiplantae; phylum Streptophyta; class Magnoliopsida; order Poales; family Poaceae; genus Aegilops; species Aegilops longissima. Next base: position 61,105,471 of record CM038678.1, on the reverse strand, counting down.
TACAAAAACTTATATTTAGAAACGAAGGAAGTATCAAACTTGGTAGAGGATGTAACTGCAAGTCCTTCACGTAATCACGTGGAATGGAAGTGGCGTTCACCTTGGATTCCTCACATTTCTATTGATGCTCAAGTTTGCAAAATAATACCCAGTTTTGGCATCTAGTGCACTGAAGAAGCTCAAAAGATTAATCCTCTGTACGGCCTATACGTATCATATAAAAATACAAGCTTAGAAGTCAGCTGTGCAATCTAATGAGCTAAGCGACAATGGTAGGAAAGATTTGGTGGCGGCTAAGCGTTCCAAGTTTTATATACCAAGGCAAGAAGTGAAGAAAAGCCTCTAAAATTAGAGAAGCAGCAACCTACATATATACAGAAAGGAAGAATTAACAACAGGGCATTTGATCTTGACTTCACGTGAAGGCATCCAATAGATCAAAGAAAATATTATCGCATTGCTGCACCCATTCAGGGACTCTTTAATCATGGTGAACGGGAATCCTGCTATACTGTCATTTTACCTCCTAGATTAGTGATATTAGAGAGTGCTGCTAAATTGCTAATCGATCGACGTGTCAACTCTAGTTGGTGATGTCAGGCCATGTGTAACACGGGCGCTTATGATAAGCTTCAGGATCCAATTCCCGTCTGTTTTGACCACAAAGGCATTATTGCATGTTTTAGACCAAATTAGAAAGATTTTTGAACAATATAGTGAATTTGTTCCAAATACATAATGAGCATTTTCAATACAAGACGAATAGTTTCCTACTCTCTCTGTTCCAAAGTACTTGTCATGTAAGTATTTTGGAACGGAGCGAGTAATAGACGTCAGCATTTTTTAACACGAGATAAAACATCTAGCTGAAAACCACGGCGGATATCTTTAATACATGGTGGAATATTTCATAAATATACATGATAAAGCATTTTTTAAATAAACGTGAATATTTTAATACAAGATAAACATCTTTGTAAGTTAGTAAAAGATCCAAATTATATATTTCTAGCACTGAATATTTTTAAATTATTTTTAATACGTGAATATTTCATTTAGATGAGTGAGACATGTCTTGCAGTCATGAGCCTCTCTGTCACCACTACGACATCTTGCCAGAGCATATGCTCTATCCTGGCTGGAACCAACTGTCTGCGTGTAGAACAAAGAGGGGGAGGAGGCGACTACCTCAGGCGGCATGGCGGAAAGCTCTTCCAGTTCCGCTGGTACTTACAGGACGCAGTGTAGTTCCCACCGTCACAACGGTAAACCCAGTAGCCGTTATCAGGCTTGCTGCAGTGCTGGTGTTAAGGAGAACCAGTGCAGCTACGATGGCGTGACCTGAAAAGGATAGGTGAGTACCAAGTTAGTGACATATGAAAAGTGATATAATACAAGAAGCAAGAACTGAAATTTAGCCTGATTTATGTAATTATTTCTATACGACACTACACCCTAAGCACAAACATGAACTCAACGAATGTAGCTAGTAATCTTGTAAAAATGAGATTATCAGTCATTCCTGAATGCGCTTCTTAGTTTTATTCAAATAGATTCTAAATGATCTTGTTAAACTGGCAGTTTGCACAGTATTCGGTTCAGTGAACAACATGATCACACTACATGTAACTCCACTCTTTGAGAAACAATATTCTTGGCTATTTAAGAGGGAAAAAAATTGTAAAAATAAATAGTTTAATATTGTTCCAAACCGAGCCCTAATTCAGTTTTCTTACAATGTAAAATCTACAACTAAACTTGTATTCTGCAGTATCTGCTTTGCTCTGCTCGACTTGAGGACTGCTTTTGAGGACTGCCACTAATGTGGTTGTGTTAGTTCATCTGTGTTGTGTGCATGCATAATGGTTGAAGAATGTTTTGGCCGAAGAATGTTAATCTGTAGCAAGGCAAGAAAGTACTATATATTTTGGCTGCATGGTAAACTGCATGCAAAATGTGACTTGTGTCACTGTGACTGACTTGTGTCATGAAATTGTGTCCAGAGTAGCAACCATCCATTTGGGAGAGCAAAAGTGAATGAAAAAACAGGGAGGATGCTGCAGAACAGAAACAGAGCTGGGCTGGAAATAAATGTTGTCGCGACATTCCTGTGTGTGTGCGTTATTTAGTAGTAACTAGTAATAACTAGTCAACCAACCAGTGCACCTGCACGGGCTAGTAGTTTTAAGAAATATGTAAGTGCATCTAGTGCCCCTTAGTGATTTTGGTGTATTGAAGACTTATAGGTTAAGTAACTAATGCGTTTGTGAGTGTACACAGGTCTATAAGTCTATGAGGAGTTTGATATTTACAGAGAAAGTCGACCCCTAAAAATGAAGTTCTTCAACTGAAGACTTTGATATTCTGAAGACTTTCTGAAGACTTTGAAAGTGAAGAAATTGGTGTGACCTTGAAGACTTGGTATTCATTTGAGGAACATGAAGCGTGAAGACTTTTGTTTTCGTAGTTTCATTTTCTCTTTCTTGAGTCATAGGAAACACCGTACTGTTAAAGGGGGTCGAGGAAATACTAAGGAAAAATTTCCATTTGATGCTCAACTCAAAATCCTACACCTACCAATCCCTTCGAGTGAAGCTTTTGGAAATCTCATATAGTTCAGTCAATTTCTTCAGTGACAGAGACGAAGTTCTTCTGGTCACTGAGGAATTTGTTCTGACTGAGGAGTTAGGAATTCGCCAGTGCGAATTGCCTACACAGTGAGGAACATGATAGCCCTGAGGAATTTGATGTTCAAATTTCCGACCGTTGCTGTGCTGCGCGCCAGCTGTCCCAAAATATCTTATCCACCTAACGGTCATATCATTGAAGGGCATTTATGTCTTATCATGTCGGGCTGCTCCCTAGGCTATAAATAGCCGCCCCCTACAACCACTAGTTGGTTGGCTGCTCCGAGAGAACTTGACACTTGTCATTTGAGAGCAACCCATCCTCCGAGGACTTTGGCGAAAATCATCTAGTGAGGAAAACCCAAAACCAAACCCCAACAAACCCAAAGTGATTGAGCATCACTGAAGAAATTGATCCTGCGTGGATCCGACGCTTGTTACCTTTGAAGACTGTGCTTCTTCCAGACGGTTAGGCGTCATGGTCTAGAGCATCCAAGAGGAATTGTGGATCGCCGAGTGACCAAGTCTGTGAAGGTTTGGAAGTCGCTGAAGACTTACCACGAGTGATTGGACGAGGTCTGTGTGACCTTAGTTCAAGGAGAATACGGGTGAGGACTGGGTGTCCTGAGCTGCGTGCTCAGCGACTGGGTGTCCGGGACTGTGTGTCCTCGAGTTTAAATACTCAACCGCTCCAACCAGACGTACAACTGAGACAGCAGTTGGAACTGGTCTACCAAATCATTGTCTTCACCAACCTAACTGGTTCTATTTCCTCAACCCTTTCATTTCCTCATTACTGTGTTGAGCGTTTGTTCATATCTGTGTTTGAAGACTTTGACTGAAGACTTTCTCAATTTCCTCAGTTCAATTTCTTCAGTCTATTTGTCTTCATCTTGTGTTATCCTGTGATTACGCTTTCTGTACTCTGTGATTGTCTTCATTTCATCATGATGACAATGCTTGTAATCTGTTATGCTTACTTCTGAGTACTTATTCCGCTGCAAGTAGTTCTTCGCTAAGGAATTTCCTCACCGGCAAATTCCTCAGTGAAGAATTCATAAAAATCGCCTATTCACCCCCCCTCTAGTCGATATAACGCCCTTTCGAAATAAAAGATAGTTATTCAATAACATTACACCTTTTCAGACAGACACTAAAAGACTACACGATTTTTTTTTTTTGCATTTTTAGGTAGCAATTAGTAATTGAAAGTTTTAGGTTCCTTTGGATCATCACAACTAACGGTATGCTTCCATCTATTTCCCACAGTTGTATGACATCCCTGATGGTCTCATATATACAACTACTATTTACTGATGATATAACTTTTTGCACCGTTTGAAATCATGGAAATGCAAATGCCCAAATTAAATGTTCTGTAAAACAAAAACAATAGTGTTCTTAATGTGTTTTCTAATTACAACATAAAAAGAAAATGGGAAATTTATTAATTTTTAGGACTTTTGAAGAATCAATAGTATATATATAGGCGAAAAGCTAAGATATGTATATAGTTTGCTGCCAGCTATCTAATATTGTGCATGCTTGTAATGCTTGCGACATACAATCGTTTCATGCGTTGCATAAAAAGAACATGGCTCTGATCCTTAATTACATATATAGAAATTTTAGAGAAATCCAAAAACTATTGAATAATTTGGATCAATGCATATATATATATATATATATATATATATATATATATATATATATATATATATATATATATATATATATATATATATATATATATATATATATATATATATATAGGAAAATACATCCTACCACTTAGTGGTAGTTACCCCATGTCTCATATACTACCATGTGGTACTATATATACTATTTTATCACTCTAAATATGTTCATACACTATATCTAAGATATTTAAGCATAAGTTACATGAAAAAATTGCATATGAGCCCATAGTTTTTGTTATATTTATGAATTACGTACATATTTATACGTAAAAAGAGCATGCTTAAAATATGGTACATACTACCTAAAAAGTAGTATATATACTACCTAAACATCGTTATATACTACATTACTACTGTATACATACTTTCGGTTTTTACAGATACTACATACAACTTACCAAGCGCAAGTGGTGGTAACTACCACTGGTGGTAGATAAAATTTGTCCTATATATATATATATATATATATATATATATATATATATATATATATATATATATATATATATATATATATATATATATATATATATATATATATATATATACCATTAAAACTTATCAAATGTAAACTGTAATACTTTTTAGCACTTTAGATCAGTGCCAAAATAAATAAATGGTCATGTTAGAGGATCGCAACTAATTTGCAATGTGATATTAGAAGAGGGGGGCATCAAGCAAGATAATAAAATACGGAAAGTATATCAGGTATTAACTGTACAGTCGTTGGTATCAAATTATTGTTTATAAATAATATATCAAGATTTTATCAATTACATGGGCAGTGTACTCGCAGCAGTAACATTTTGTGTTTGTTTCAATCTAAGTCGCTACAAAAAAAAAATTGAAGTGATTACAACAGACAAATGGAAGAATATATTTTCTTCAATTATCATCATGCAAGTGATTTAATGCATTCAGCGACAATACTGAGATCTTTAGCAATCAAGAACAATACAAAATTTCTCTGGTTTTTTTTAATACAGTGCCTCCTGCATTGAATTGTGGGAATGGCAGTATGGTACCAAGACGACGGAATATATGAGAATACCTCTTTCATGAAAAACGTATCATTGACTCATTATGCAGTAAATTTACTATTTCATAGGAGAAGTTGGTACACACGTGAATGATGGGTAAGCATAGGCTTGCCTGTACAGCATGCATCCAGGAATGGAATCAAACACAAACTTGAAGCATCCTACTGAAAGATGCCGTGGAGATGTGTTTTCAAGAAAAAGAAAAGGATAGCATGGTGCATCCATTCCTTCTTTGGAACATACCATCTCCCACTTGTCTATCACCGCTCGCTGGTTCTGTTTCCGTTTCCTCATACTGCACCTACATGATCATCATTTAGAGCGCATCTTTCTTCTAGTACCTAGTCAGTGTCGCACAACTGAACATATAAGTGCACCGTAAGACCACTCCTATATATAATGGTATATCGTTCGGTTATAATGAAAAGATTTAAGGTTAAGATAGTGTATGTATGAAGCTCCAGTAGGCCATAAGATTTATCTTTTAAACCCCACTCTCAAATTATATATAAACTAAATTAGCTAAAAATATAATGTTCGACTAATTTTTTATGGGAGTAATGCCCAAATGGAAATTAATTATTAGTATATTCTTTGCGTCTGTTATAGTCAGCAAACAATATGATCCTATAGACTTCTAAACATTTGTGTTAGTAAATACTCATAGTAAAATAAAATCTTGTAGATAACTTTCTGAAAGGTGATTTCCGCAGATTTGATAAAACACATCGGAAAATATAGAATAAAAAACAAAAACTTTTGGTTTTTGTGCATGCAAATGATTGAGTGTTCATGTTCTTTTGGCTTCAGTCTTCTCATGAATTCTAACCTCAATTTTATAGACAAAATGATTTAAATGCAAGAAGTCCTTGGTGGTTTATAGAAAAACAAAAAACAGAGAGCGCAATGTTAGTACACACAAAGGAATCATAAAGTGTAAATCTATGCATCCTTTGTAAGTACAAAAATCTGTTCAGGTTCATGCCAACCACTTTATCTCTCTGCATAACGGAAGGGTATGGCTACACCCAAGTTTTAACAGACATGTATGATCTAAAAAAATTGCTATGCCTTTGCAACAATAGAGGCCTGAGAAAAGCTAACCTTTATCGATAAATGCAAGTCTGCACTATCATTTGTGGATCCTCCACGTGTCTATCAGCTAAAATACACATTGGTTCTCTTTGACATTGGAGAGGAACTACAGAAAAACTGATGATAGCAAATATCATAGCACAACAAAACGAATCTGATTTAACAGAAATAAGAAGATGTGCTTATGCCTTAGCTTACTATAATACCTGAGGCTAATACATCAACAATGTTGAATTAAGGTCGGCACACCACCATCAATGCTGCTGCCGATGTGCAAGACCTGCATGACGCACAGAGGTCGCGTAGAGTCAGGCATGATACGGCCGCCTCTCGTTCTGCAGCCAGCACCTTCATGAAGCGACTTTGTCAAGCGATATCACCATGCAACTTCTTATCATATCAAATATCCATCCAGATCAAACAGCCCTGATCGATGAAACAAAGCAAAAAACTCATCCAGACTTCAGTACTACACTTGATCAATGCACCACGTGTTGTATAGGTGCCAGCAAGCCGGTAGCCACGTATTGTGTCCACCAGGAAAACTCAAGCACTTCCCTTCGGCGCTTCGGGGCTGCCGGCTGCTTGTACGCGTACGCCGGCATCGCGTTTGCGCGGCTCTGTGTACCCGTTCATGTGATGTTCTTTGTTCGTAGGGGCAAAGAAGAATCCATCGACTGCACGCGCAAGCGTTCCAGATCACGATGGAGGAGGCCAGAACGCATGACAGGAGGATCGAGGCTGCATCTCCTGGCCAGTCTCTCCATGCCGGCTAGGTGCTGCCCCTTCTCGTTCATTACGGGGCATGCGCCTGCAGATTCATGGCGACGCACGCCATCCACCCCGCGTGCGTGAAAAGGATCGAGTCTGCTCCAGCCCCCTATGTAGCGCTGAAATTGTCCAATTCATGAAAGAATCTTGCTTCAGCTATTGACATTTGGATTTTGACTGGGGGCGGATATTAATGTATATGCTAAGTTGCAAGATGATCACTAAATCTTTGTCCGCTGTGATGGCTGCAGGATGAAACTTGGCCATCCCGTGAAATTGTGGAGGACATATTAATCAAAGATGTGTTCTGTTGGGCAACTTGGGCTGTAGAGTTTCTGGGAAGGAAAGGAATCACGTGGTTGGGAGGTGATACATGGTTGTACGTGAGATATATTGTAATCATCAAGGACTCCCTGAGATAGATTGTAATCATCAAGGACTCTTGCATACACGTTCGGCCTCTCTTAGATTGTAATCATTAAGGACTCTCCCAGACACGTTCCACCTTCCTTATTTAATCCTAACCCTACAATTGAGATCCTAAGGTTAATTTTATGTGTAATTCAAGGATTAACATGGAGGCTTTATTGATGCCTCCAATTAGTAAATATAAGATAAGATGTACGTGCAACACACGTTTATATTAGGTAGGATATTAGTTGCATGTTATATTATATAAGATATATTTGTTGCACGTCGGTATTTGGTAAGATATCAATTACTACTTTTTTCGTGGGAATGGTGGGATATTAATTACATGGCAGATTTCATGGGATAGCATTGAGTCAAAACGTGTTTATAACCAATGGCAGTGGTGTGTAATTAGAGCGTTAAACGTGTTTGGTGCTCAATATTGGAGCGATTTGAACCGCTAGATAACATGATTTGACGGCCAAGATGGTTTGGATCTGCCCCTTTGGGTCTTTTTATATTGGTATAGATGCATACATAGATGATATGCTTTGTGATTTTAAAGAGGCAGTGGAGAATTCTAGTGTCCAACTGCGACTTGGATGACTAGAAGACAGACTCTGAAGGTATGAATGGTGCTGCAATAGCTTGCATTCTAAAAGTTTCAATATTTGCACAAAATATAGGACAACATATAGACACATTTCACAACTTTTTTTATCCGCAATGCTTAAGATAGAAGGCCTGTAATTTTCCGAGTATTTCGTCATGTGATAAAAAATTTCCCAGCCATTTGTTCTGTTTAATCAAATGGATTATTTTCCTTACTAATTACATATTACTATTTTATATGGTACTGTGGAACTCTAGAAATTTTACTACTGTAACTTTAGACAACAAAACTATATGATTATTCATCCATGCGTTCTACGATGATAACTTAAACTACAAAGTACAGGGTGATTTTGCTCACCTCTATACATTTGCGTGCCCATTTCCCCCTGCCCTGGTTTACAACCCTGCCCTAGTTCCCAACCTTCACCAAAGATCTGTATGCAATTAAACAATGTTTAAATGAGTCAAATCAAATTCTCTAATACCATTTGGTAAAAATTTGTATCAAAATGATAATAAAAGACAACTCCTTTTGCACAAATACAGTAATAAATTAAAGTTGGTGGTTTACCCTGTAGCGTGTGTTAGTGGCCCTATCTGTTATGCCAGCAGAGGTCGGACTATTTAGCTTAGGGGGCCAATGCCCCCCCAGCCTCGTTTGAACCAAGCTATGAAATACTCCCTCCTGTCGGAAATACTTGTCAGAGAAATGGATGTATCTAGATGTATTTTAATTCTAGATACATCCATTTTTATCCATTTCTTCGACAAATATTACCGAATGAAGGGAGTATGATGTTACTCTCAGCAAATCCAAGACTGCATATGTCATAGTAGATAGAAACACTCTTCCTAAATGTGCACACAACCCGAACATCTTGGAAGGCCTGAGTGAGGCATCTGTTGCAGTCATGGGCCTCTGCGTCACCACCACGATGTCTTATTGGAGCATATGCTCTATCCTGGATGAAACCAACTGTCTGCGTGTAGAACAAAGAGGGGGAGGAGGCAACTGCCTCAGGCATCATCGCGAGAGCTCTTCCAGGTTGCGCTGGTACTTGCTGGACGCAGTGTAGATCCCCCCGTCACAACGATAAGCCCAACAGCCAGTTATCGGGCTTACTGCAGGGACAATGTTAAGGAGAACCAGTGCAGCCACGATGGCATGACCTGAAAAGGATAGATGAGTACCAAGTTAGTGACATATGAAAAGTGATGTAGTTCAAGAAGCAAGAACTAAAATTTAGCCTTGTTTACATAATTCAAGAAGCAAGTTGTGAGAATTTTCGCTAGAATTTTTGGCAGCATAACACATGGGGAAGAATCCCAGACACCTAATGCAGCTCTACGATTCATCACTCCCTTACAACCTAGATACTCATTTCTCATCACCCAATAGCTCGGTGACAGATAAAACTACCACCATCTGCCCTTGTTATGAATTTTCGATCGGCAAGCTTGGGAAGCACTTTGTTTCCGCCATGCCACCGTCAGGGTGGCTGTACCTCGTGTTCAACATCCATTGTCCACTGTCGTGCATGTTCCTCACTTAGATTCACCAAACATAATTCTCTGGTCTTGCTTCCTGTGCTATCTTATCTATATGAAATGAAAATAACAGCCACCACCACCTACGGGAATGAGAGCTTATGTTGAGAAGTGCAATGACTTAAGAGATTCTGAAAAGGAATAAAAACAAAAATGTAGGTTCAAACTTACTTGATGGAAAATGGATAATGGCAGCGCAACTGTCCATATTGTCCACATGATCCAGGCTCAGGTTCAAGTTCGAGCACAAGGGCTCGAGATCATCAGCTGGTTGCCCATGGGGTCGACGATGAAATGCAACTCCAGACATTTCTCCGCGGCTGGATCAAACTTGGATGCCCGCATCTGCATCTCACAGGACAAACACAAGCACATTATATCAAGGTGGAATTCGATTAGCCACTCGCAACAACGATCAAGCATAGAGCTTGATGTACATTATTTTGGTTGTCAGCTAAAACAGTGGGCAAGGACGAGTTACAAAAGTTGTTGAAATAGGTGTCTCATGATTTTAGGAAACTTTTTAATCATCATCATTCTGCGAGACTAGCCCGAGCTACTGCTTTGTAGTGCAGCGCGTAAAAGTAACTAGGAGATATCAGCTTTCAGAACAACTGTTTACTGAGATGGAGGCATTGATGATCTAGTTCCAGACTGATTATTTCCAAGGCCCCAAGAAGGTAGCCACAACAGGTTCTAGGATGATCTACAAATTTAATGTACTCTTGTTAGCCTCTTAGTATTGTTTGATCCTCAATAAAAACAACGTTCCCTTTAAAATTCATTCAAAACAGAATCTACCAACTCTCAATTTTCTATGAAGAAGTCTTACACCCTTGTATGCCATGCTCTCCTTGAATAATTTGAAGTCATCAACTGCAAGCGACAAGCAAAAGTTGTAGTGGTCAGCCCTGGTGATTAGTGAATATCTCCATCATCTATCTTTGCTCTACATCTAGATGGTTTAGGATTCTGAAAAGGAAGAAAAACAAAATGTAGGAGAAAACTTACTTGGTGGAAAACGGATAATGGCAGCGTGACTAAAATATTGTCCACACGATACAGACAACAGCCTGACTTGAACTATAACATTAGGATTAATTCTTTCGGAACTGGAAGGAGGATTCCACATGACAATGCATATACAAATTTTCAACTCGAAAGTGCCTTTCTACACCCAGGAGCAAATGCTCTTGGTGTGAACAGTAAAATCAAAAAATAGAAAAAATTTCCAAAAAATTCTGAATTTTTTTGTGACACACTTCCACAAATGTTTGTCATGCATGCAAAATTTCATCGCGAAATCACATTGGTGGAATTCGTGCAAAAAAAAAAACCGGAGCTCCAAAATGCTTTTGTAAGTAACATTTTCACGGCATCAATTTGGTTTTTTTACCACGCTTTTTCAGCAATGTGATTTTGTGATGAAATTTTGCATGCACAACAAACATTTGTGAAAGTATGCCACAAAAAAATTCAGACTTTTTAAATCTTTTTTACTGTTCACACCAGGAGCATTTGCTCCTGGGTGTAGAACCTCCACGTCCTTTTCCATGACCTTTGCTTGAATTGATGCAAATGCTGCATCGCCTCGACAGAACATATATACTTCCTGGTGCCCAGGTTTTCGCTGTGCTTTTGTTAGTCCGCACCCCCCGCTTCCATGTCAATAGATGCATCACTAGGCTGAGTGCCAAGGTTGACTGATTTCCTTCAAAAAGGAGATTAGATGGAGAAAGCAGGGCACGGTCTAGCTTACATAGAATAGAGAGGGTGGACCAAACAGGCAAGCCGGCCGGAGATGCCTCATGGTAGGGGCAGGGCAGGTCGATGATGTTGTACATGAGCGTGCGAGGTGTTGGACTGAGGAGAAAAGAGGAGCTAGCGGCAATGGGGGCGGGAGCGGGCAGTAAATAGAGAGAGGAGGCGAGGGTGCCAGCCACCATATAGGATCATGGAGAGTAGAGGAGCGGGCGAGCAACACGGGGAGGCGTCCGATGGGGGGTCGATCCGCGTGATGGATGGAAACGAGAGGGAGGCGGCGTGACATTGTGTTGGTTTGGGAGACGATTCAAGGGGCGCCTGGTTTCGAGGCAGAATTGAAGGATCCAGATTCCCTAGTATCAATCTATCCATCCATCCATGGGCTGGGCTTCAGGGACATGTACTGTTTCAACATTGCAATGCTTTCTCGGCAAGGTTGGCGGTTGTTGCAGAATCCCGACAGTCTTTGTGCAAGAATTCTTAAGGCCAGGTACTTCCCACACTGTAGTATATTGGAAGCTACTTAGCGGGATGGGATCTCTTATTCCTGGAGAAGTATACTACACGGGCTAGAACTCGTCAAACAGGGGTATATATGGCGGATTGGAGATGGGTCTCATGTCAAAATATGGACGGATCCCATGGATTCCCCTGGCATGGCCACGGCAAGTTATAACACCGCGTGGACACTGGACACAGCTTACTAACCTATGTCAATGAGCTGATAAGCCCGATCACAGGCTCATGGGATGAACAACTAGTTAGAGACACCTTCTGGCCTGACGACGACGCCATATACTGCAAATTCCTCTTAGAGAAGGCGTAGATGACTTCACGGCATGGCATTTTGATAATAGGGAAACCACTCAGTCAAGAATGCGATAAACTGCAAGTACAGCTTGATAAACAGTCCAGAAATGCTTGAGCGAGAGTAGCACAACGGGAGTAGGCAATCTGAATGAATGCCCAGACCAGGATTGGAAGCGCATTTGGAAATTACCATGTCCGCGGAAAATCCAGATGTTTACGTGGAGAATAAAGCACGAGTCCTTGGCTCTTCGGACAAATTTTGAGAAAAGGGGTATCAAACTTGAGAGTACGAAATGCTTATTCTGTGACCGAGTGGATGAAGACTGCGCGCATCTGTTCATCAAGTGCAAGGCAGTCAAAGGAGTATGGAGAAACTTGGAACTGGAGAAAGAAAGGATGGAAATGGAGCAATTCACGTCCGTGCATGCAATGTTGGATTTCCTTTGGGGGCTTGATGAGGAAAGCACGTCCAGATATTAATCATGTGGTGGCATTGGTGGAATAATCGTAATAAGATAAGAGAGGGGGAGCTTCCGGTCCAGAACAAGGAATTAGCGCGGCGTGCACTCTGCAACACTATGGAGTACATGCAGCTATTCAAAACCAAAGCAAAAGTGGCAGAGAGGAAACAGTGACAGCCACCAGATGGAGGTATGCTTAAGGTAAATTTTGATGGAGCCTACACACCTGGTGAATCCTTTGCTACTTGGGGCAGTTATGCGCAATGAAGATGGTGCTGTACTTCTCGCTCGTTCTGGCAGGGTGGACCATGTAGCTGATCCTTTTGGTGCTGAGGTAGTGGCAATGTCTGAAGCAATCTCCATGCATGGCAGCCGATGTGGGTGCTCTCCGTGTAAACTTTGAGACGGACTCGAGGCTACTACTGGAAGCCATGGACTTGTCAAAGGTGGATTCCTCAACGCATGCAGTCATCATTGAGGATAGTAAACTCAAACTAAAGCTGTGGTTTTCGCAGCAACAGATTAGTGCTTGTCGTCGTAGTGCAAATTCTGTAGCTCATGAGCTCGCTAAAATCGGTCGTTTATGCCCGCCAAATGATAGCTTTGGCTTGAACACTATTGTACCGCCCCAAGTGGCCGTTTGTGTGTCGGGTGGTTTGCCCGAGCGCCGTTAAGTTATAAAGCTTTGCTTTTATCAAAAAAAAATTCCATCCATCCATCCATCGGAAGATTTGATGGGTTTCTATCTTGAAATAGGCGTACAAGTTGTTAGTGCTCCCTCAAATAACGGCAGTTAGGTAGGACTCAATTACAACGTGGCCGGGAGAATTGAAGGATCCATCCATTCATCCATCGGGGTTTCATTGGATGGTATTTTCACCCCAATTATAATTTATTTCCTAATTACACCACTGTTCATGGTCAGCATTCCAATTATATTCTTTTTTTTTGTTTTTGCAAACAACCAGTGTATATTCATTAGAACATGCAGGAATCGTCAATAGCAAGTACAGTCCCACAGAAAACGAAAAGACCCTGTGCAAAGAAGAAAATACAATCAAAGTCAACGCCAGCGACGCCACCAAGAGCTCACAAAATTCTCACGAACTACTTCCCTGATAAAAAAAAAACAAAACCAAATGAAGATAGCAGCTTGTTTGTTTGTTTCTGCTCTAGATTAATTGTTGACGCTTGTTTTCGCGCTAGACTAGAACGTTGAGTGATGAAGCAGCAAATTGTTTCACAAGGGAAAAATAATGAGTGTGATGACACAAATCTAAATAAGTGAGAGCTGAAAATATAAAATCTTTCTATCTAACAAACTCGACTTATTCCCCAAACTAAATGAGTATGATGAACAATAAGGACAGGAAATTTTTTCTTTCTTTCTTTCTTTCTAAAATCCAACCACTGCTCTATCTCGTCTACATACATACATACACGGTCATGTTGGTCATTGATACATGCAGTGGCGAATCTCGTAAGAAAATCAAGCGCAGGCTCAAAGTTAATGACGTGAAAAAAAAGTCGCTAACTCCCAGCTCTTTTGTGCAAACAAGGTTAACTTTTTTAGAATACTACTAGAAACATGTACTATTAACTACTAAAATTTCCTTTTGCATCGCTGGAGGGCAGGCTCAAGCCTATTAAAGCCTGCCCAGTTGATTCGCTACTGGATACATGTATGATCAATCTCATCTGGCAAAAAGATATGTGAAATGGATGAACAATCAGGCATTGATGTGGTTGTGTTAGTTCATCTGTGTTGTGTGCATGCATAATGGCTGAAGAATGTTTTGGCCGAAGAATGTTAATCTGTAGCAAGGCAAGAAATTACTATATATTTTGGCTGCATGGTAAATTGCATGCAGAATGTGACTTGTGTCACTGTGACTGACGTGTCATGAAATTGTGTTCAGAGTAGCAACCGTCCGTTTTGGAGGGCAAAAGTGAATGAAAAAACAAGGAGGATGCTGCAGAACAGAAACAGAGCGGGGCTGGAAATAAATGTTGTCGCGGCATGCCTGTGCGTGTGCGTTATTTAGTAGTAATGCCTTCATAGATGAGACGTTATGTGATTTTAAAGAGGCAGTGCAGAATTCTAGTGTCCAACTGGGACTTGCATAACTAGAAGACAGACTCTGAAGGTATAAATGGTGCTGCAGTAGCTTGCATTCGACAAGTTTTAGTATTTGCAAAAATATAGGACAACATAGACAAATTTCACAACTTTGTTTATCCGCAATGCTTAAGATAGAAGGCCTGTAATTTTCCGAGTAATTCGTCATGTGCTAATTTATTTCCCGTTTAAGCAAATGGATCATTTTCCTTACTAATTATATATTACTATTTTATATGGTACCGTGGAACTCTAGAAATTTTACTACTGTAACTTTAGACAACAAAACTATATGATTATTCATCCACGCGTTCTACAGTTATATCTTAAACTACAGAGTACAGGGTGGTCTTGCTCAACTCTATACATTTATGCCCATTTTCCCCCTGCCCTGGTTCACAACTTGCCCTAGTTCCGAACCTTCACCAAAGATCTGTCTGCAATTTAACAATGTTTAAATGAGTCAAATCAAATTCTCTGATACCATGTGGTAAAAAATTTGTATCAAAATGATAATAAAAGAAAACTCCTTTTGCACAAATACAGTAATAAATTAAAGTTGGCGGTTTACGATGTAGTGTGTGTTAATGTGCCTATCTGTTATGCTAGCAGAGGCCGGACTTTTTAGCTTAGGGGGCCAATTCACCCCCCTCCCCCCAGCCCCAGCCCTGTTTGAACCAAGCTACAAAAATACTCCCTCCGACCGAAAAAACTTGTCAGAGAAATGGATGTATCTAGACGTATTTTAATTCTAGATACATCCATTTTTATCCATTTCTTCGGCAAGTATTTCCGAACGAGGGAGTATGATGTTACTCTTAGCAAATCCAAAACTACACACGTCATAGTAGATAGAAACGATCTTCCTAAATGTGCAAACAACCCAGACATCCTGGAAGGCCTGAGTGAGACATCTCTTGCCGTCATTGGCCTTTGTGTCACCACCACGACATTTTGCTGGAGCATATGCTCTGTCCTGGCTGGAACCAACTGTCTTTGTGTAGAACAAAGAGGGGAAGGAGGAAACTTCCTTAGGCAGCATGGCGGACAGCTCTTCTAGGTTGCACTGGTACTTGCTGGACGCAGTGTGGTTCCCCCGTCACAACATTAAGCCCAGTAGCCAGTTATCGGGCTTGCTGCAGTGACGGTACGAGTAAAGTGACTTGCCGGTAACGAGATTGAACGAGGTATTGGGATACCAATGATCGAATCTCGGGCAAGTAACATACCGATTGACAAAGGGAATTGTATACGGGGTTGCTTGAATCCTCGACATCGTGGTTCATCAGATGAGATCATCGAGGAGCATGTGGGAGCCAACATGGGTATCCAGATCCCATTGTTGGTTATTGACCGGAGAGCCGTCTCGGTCATGTCTACATGTCTCCCGAACCCGTAGGGTCTACACACTTAAGGGTCGGTGACGCTAGGGTTGTATGAATATGAGTATGCAGCAAACCGAAAGTTGTTCGGAGTCCCGGATGAGATCCCGGATGTCACGAGGAGTTCCGGAATGGTCCGGAGGTAAAGAATTATATATAGGAAGTGCAGTTTCGGCCATCGGGAGAGTTTCGGTGGTCACCGGTATTGTACCGGGACCACCGGAAGGGTCCCGGGGGTCCACCGGGTGGGGCCACCTATCCCGGAGGGCCCCGTGGGCTGAAGTGGGGAGGGAACCAGCCCCTGGTGGGCTGGTGCGCCTTGGCCCTCGCGCCTAGGGTTGGAAACCCTAGGGGGGGCGCCCACTTGCCTTGGGCGCAAGCCTCCCCTTGGCCGCCCCCTTGGGAGATCTCATCTCAGGGCCGCCTCAGGGGCCTATATAAAGGGGGGGGGGAGGAGGCAGCCGCACCCTGAAGCTTTGGCGCCTCCCTCTCCCCTGCTACACCTCTCCCTCTCGCAGAAGCTCGACGAAGCTCTGCCGGAACCTTGCTGCATCCACCACCACGCCCGTTGTGCTGCTGGATCTTCATCAACCTCTCCTCCTCCTTGCTGGATCAAGGTGTGGAGACGCCATCCGCTCCGTGACGTGTGTTGAACGCGGAGGTGCTGTCCGTTCGCACTTGGTCATCGGTGATTTGGATCACGATTTAGCACGACTCCCTCAACCCCGTTCACTTGAACGCTTCCGCTCGCGATCTACAAAGGTATGTAGATGCACTCCTATCACTCGTTGCTAGATGAACTCAAAGATGGATCTTGGTGAAACCGTAGGGAATTTTTTTATTTTGTGCAACGTTCCACAACAGTGGCATCATGAGGTAGATCTATGTGTAGTTCTCTATTGCATGAGTAGAACACAATTTGTTGTGGGCGTAGATGTTGTCAATTTTCTTGCCGCTACTAGTCTTATTTTGCTTCAGCGGTATTGTGGGATGAAGCGGCCCGGACCGACCTTACACGTACGGTTACGTGAGACAGGTTCCACCGACTGACATGCACTAGTTGCATAAGGTGGCTAGCGGGTGTCTGTCTCTCCCACTTTAGTTGGAGCGGATTCGACGAAAAGGTTCCTTATGAAGGGTAAATAGAAGTTGACAAATCACGTTGTGGCTTTTTCGTAGGTAAGAAAACGTTCTTGCTAGAACCCTATTGCAGCCACGTAAAAGATGCAACAACAATTAGAGGACGCCTAACTTGTTTTTGCAGCAATTGCCTTGTGATGTGATATGGCCAAAAGTTGTGATGAATGATGAATGATATATTGTGATGTATGAGATCATGTTCTTGTAATAGGAATCACGACTTGCATGTCGATGAGTATGACATCCGGCAGGAGCCATAGGAGTTGTCTTAATTATTGTATGACCTGCGTGTCATTGATTCAACGCCATGTATTTACTTTGCTTTATTGCTAAACCGTTAGCTATAGTAGTAGAAGTAATAGTTGGCGAGCAACTTCATGGAGACACGATGATGGAGATCATGATGATGGAGATCATGGTGTCATGCGGTGACAAGATGATCATAGAGCCCCAAGATGGAGATCAAAGGAGCTATATGATATTGGCCATATCATGTCACTACTATATATAATTGCATGTGATGTTTATTATGTTTATGCATCTTGTTTACTTAGAACGGCGGTAGTAAATAAGATGATCCCTAATAATAATTTCAAGAAAGTGTTCTCCTAACTGTGCGCCGTTGCTAAAGTTAAATGCTTCAAGCACCATGTGATGATCGGTGTGATAGATTCCTACATTCACATACAACTGGTGTAAGACAGTTTTACACATGCAAAACACTTAGGTTAACTTGACGAGCCTAGCATGTACAGACATGGCCTCGAACACAAGAGACCGAAGGTCGAACATGAGTCGATGGAAGATACGATCAACATGGAGATGTTCACCGACGATGACTAGTCCGTCTCACGTGATGATCGGACACGGCCTAGTCGACTCGGATCATGTAACACTTAGTTGACTAGAGGGATGTCAAATCTGAGTGGGAGTTTATTATATAATTTGATTAGATGAACTTAATTATCATGAACATTAGTCTAAAATCTTTGCAAAATGTCTTGTAGATCAAATGGCCAACGCCATGTCACCATGAACTTCAACGTTCCTAGAGAAAACCAAGCTGAAAGATGATGGCATCAACTATTCGGACTGGGTCCGAACCCGAGGATCATCATCACAGCAGCCAAGAAACAATATGTCCTAGAAGCACCGCTAGGTGAATCACCCATCGAGAGAACCAAGACGTTATGAACCTTTAAATAGGGCACCGCCTAAACCTGAGACGACACCATATGAATTATGGTTTGGGAAGAAACCTAAACTGCGCTTCTAAAAGTTTGGGGATGGATTTATGTAAGAAACTTCAACCGAAAAGCTCGAACCCAAGTCAAAAATGCCTTCATAGGATACCCAAGGAAACCATTGGGTATACCTTCACCTTAGATCCAAGGCAAGATCTTTGTTGCCAAGAACGGATCCTTTCCGAAAAGAGTTTTCTAAAGGAGTAAGGAAAAGAACTCAATGAAGTACTACCTCTTGAACCGGAAAAGTGCAGCTCAGAAAATGTTCCGGGGTCCTACACCCGAGAGGAAATTAATGATGATGATCAAGGTACTTCGGATCAAGTTGCTACTGAACTTCAAGGTCCACAAGGACACGCTCCACACCGAATGGTAGGCAACCCTGTCCCGGAAATCATGTTGTTGGACAACGGTGAACCTTCAACTATGAAGAAGCTGGCGGGCCCAGATTCCAACAAATGGCTTGAAGCCATGCAATCCGAGATAGGATCCATGTATGAAAACAAAGTATGGACTTTGACAGATTGTTCGATGATCGGCGAAAATAGAAAACAAATGGATCTTTAAAAGAAGACGGACGCAATGGTAATTTACCATCTATAAAGCTCGACTTGCGCTAAAGGTTATAAGTTCAAGGGTTGACTATGATGAGATTTTCCCTTAGGGTGAAGGTCCAATCATGTTAGAAATTGCCGATACTATGATTATGAGATATGGCAAATGGACGCCAAAACGGCATTCCTTAACGGCTATCTTAAGGAAGAACTGATATGATGCAGCCGAAAGTTTTGTCGACCCTAAGAATGCAACAAGGTATGCAAGCTCCAAGATCCATTTATGGGTGGGGCATCTCGAGTTAAACATTCCTGATGAGATGATCAAAGCCTTGTTTATGAAGACTTAAGAAGCCGCATAAGAAAGTGAGGGAGCTCAGAGCATTTCAATTATATGTAGATGACATATTTTGATGGGAAATGATATAGAACTTTGGACAACATTAAGGCCTACTTGAATAAGAGTTTTCAATGAAGGACATTGGAGAAGTCTTATATATTAGGCATCAAGATCTATAGAGATAGATCAAGACGCCTATAGGTCTTTCACAAAGCCATACCTTGATAAGATATTGAAGAAGTTCAAAATGGATCAGTCCAAGAAAGGGTTCTTGTACAAAGGGTGAAATTGAGCTCGCCCAATGTCCCACCACGGCAGAAGATATAGAAGAGATGAGTGTCATCCCCATGCCTCCCATAGGGTCTATTATGTATGCCATGCTGGTACGCATTGATGTAAACCTTGCCGTAAGTTTGGTAGGAAGGTACCAAAGTAATCCCGCAAGGAACACGGAAGGGTCAAGAATATCCTGGACCAAAAGGACTAAGGTGTTTTGATAAGGTGACGGAGCTCCAGAAGGGTTACGCCGACGTTAGCTTCGAACAGATCCGATGACTCTAAGTCACAAACCGGATATGTATATGTTGAATGGTGGAGCAAGAGGGTAGCAAGGCGCGGGATCTACATGTGAAGCGGAGTACATGGCAGCCTGGAGGCAGCAATGAAGCAATTTGGG